>JBCEWB010089075.1:0-12538 GCA_039654565.1 Peronia peronii
CACTAGCATAATTTTGTGTAGGGACCTAACTTCTGTTCGATGGCACTTTTTTTTAGGACCACCTTTGCCTTTGGACTGATTGTTTTTTTTTTGCTGAAGAATCAATCCATCGCCGAAGACCTCTAACTGAGCAAGTAAATCCACCATACAATCTAAATCAACCGCTCTTCAACGTCACAATGCCTGAAGAGGATGGAAAATTGAAGATTTGAAAGGGGACACAACTCGCAATCACTAGACCATTGATTGTGTACTCGTCATTGAACAAATTTGCCGTTATTCCCTCAGTTAATAGGAAAAAAGGCAACCCCCCCCCCCCCCCTCAAAATGCAGCAGATTGCAAAATTGTGGCTGCAACACAGCTAGGGGCAAAAAATTGCGGCCGCAACGTGTTTGCAATTTTCTGGGGGGCAAATAAGATTTTTTGCTCTATTTTATCTGGCTTGAGATATGTGTCTCTTTTTATGTGAAAGTAGTTACACATGTAGTATTCTGGATGTTGACATTTACATATCTACTGAAATTGAGCTTTAAATATACTGAAATCAAACTTTCTTAAAGTTAAAATGGTAAGTAAAAATTTTGACCTCAATTTCTACTTTGCACACCATCATTGTTCAATGACATTGTTCCAAAAAATATTGTCACTTAAGATACACTGAAACACTTCCAGTAAAATGTTTACTACCGAAAGATATAGAGTAGAGCTGGGTAACTTCGCCAGGCGTAGAATTTTGCCACCTGCTCCACCTATGCTAATTTCAACTAGAATAACCCGTTTTACCTATGTTTGGGTGAGTTCAAATGCTATCCTATTAATAGTTCCTTTGTTTTACTATGCGACTGCATGAGCCAATCAAACTAATCGAGCGACGCGCGAAAACAATAGCGTGTTCCGTGTAACAGGATCGATGTGGCCCCTTTCTTTTCTTGCCTTTCTCTGCTTCGCTGCCCACACTTTGCCTTTCTTGTCTTGACATTGATTATTTTTATTTGCCACATGCTTTGTAAATTTGCCTTGTAATTGCTTTAGTTAATTTCTTTGTTTAGTTCAAGTATTTGATCGTTTATATCACTGTGAGATTGTATTTTTAATTAAAAAACTGATTTTGTAACATAGTAGATCTAGTCGGGTAAATTCGCCCCTGCTGTAGGGGAAATTCGCCAGCTATAATTTTGTACATATCCAAGCCAAGGCCTTCCGTTTTATTTATGTTGTAAGCCTACTCTTTGTAGATCCTAGATAGAAAATGGATAAAACAAAAAAGAATATTTATAACAAGTATACCCGAGATGATTTAGAGAAAGCTATAGAAGCTGTGAAAAATGGCCAAACTTGCGCTGGGGCAGCCAGAAATTTTAATGCTCCAAGAAAAACATTGGCGGATCATGTTTCTGGCAGATCCAACTTGTCCAGAAAAGCAGGAAGACAGCGCAACATCCAGGAGGCCATTGAGAACGAAATTGTTGACGAGGTAATTGCTGCTGTCAGGGCCGGTTTTCTCTAACAAAAAACCAGTTTCTTTTAAAAGTTGGTATGATGGTAAAAAAAACTTAGGCTGAAGACCCAATTCAAAGACAACGTTCCTGGAAAGGATTATTGGTACGAGCTGAAGAAAAAGATGTCCCGACTTAGTCATTCGAACCCCACAAAATACTGCATCCAATCGACTTCAGATGATGACAAGACCAGTAATCAACAGATATTTTGATGAAATGGAGAAGATAGGGAATGTGGCCTAGAAGACAAGCCGTCACAAATTTGGAACTGGGATGAGAGTGGGCTACAGTTCTGTCCAGATGCCTCCAGAGTCAACGCGGAAAAGGGAGCCGCAACCTGATCGCCAGATGCAGCCCATCGAAGGAAAACATCACCACTTTAGTGTGTATCAATGCTGCCGGAGAGGCAATGCCACCTTTGGGTGTGGTCAAAGGCAAGACAGGATGGTCTGTCCAATCCTTTGCCACTCAGGATGCCCCTGAAGGAACGCGATGGACGTACCAAAAAAACACATGGATGAACGACGTGATTGGAGTCCAGTGGTTCAACAACGTCTTCCTCCGATTCTGCGGTCAGTCCAGACCTCACCTTCTGATTCTTGACTCCCACCATAGCCATGAGGTTCTGGAAATGCTGGAAGTGGCCAAGGAACAATGTATTCATATCCTTGCCCCCTCACACAACACACGTCCTCCAGCCACTGGACAGGGTTGTCTTTAAGCCCATGAAGACAGCATACAAGAAGATATGCACCGAATTCTTGGCAGAAAACCCAGGACTGGTGATCAACAAAGCCACATGGCCAAGGTTGCTAAACAGAACTTGGAGGGCTACAATGAGGACGGAACTAATTCAGATGGCCTTCAAGGCCACAGGAATATATCCACTTGACAGAATAAGTGTGCCAGCATCAGCTTTCACTCCCACTGAAGCAATGCGTGGGCATGTCCAGCCCCTCGGCACAGATACTCCAGTGACTGTGGAGACAGATATGGAGACAACTGCTGAGACAGATAGCATGACAAGAGCATCAGAACTTACTGACAATGTCACTCAACTGCCTGTAGACGAACACATCAGTAAGCAGCCCCTCAGCACAGACACTCCAGTGACTGTGAGACAGATATGGAGACAGCTGCTGAGACAGATGGTACAATAAGAGCATCAGAACTTACTGACAATGTCACTGAACTGCCTGTAGACAAACACATCAGTGAACAGCCAGCCGAGGAGTTCACTGAGGCTTTAGAAATTTCAAGCAGTGCCATTGAAGAATTGTCAGCCACCATCTCATTTGCAGAATTTGCAGACAATGTGATAATTGAAACAGGCTCTGTGCTGGACGTAGGAGAACATCAAATGCAGATTGGAACGCAGAACTGAATCAAATTTTCAACATAATTCCTGTGCCCTCAACAAGCCGTGGCAAGTCCAAGGCCATAACATCACACAGGCTATTAACAAGCGACGAAGCCATTGCAGAGAAAAGAGCTGCCATCGAAAAAAAGGAGAGAGAAGAAGCCGCCAAACAAGAAAGAAAACAAAAGGCCTTGCAGAGGAAACTGGATCGACAGAATAAACAATCACAGAAAAAACAAAGCATGCCAGTTAAATAACTGAATAATTTCTTAACATTGTTTGTATAATCTGACATTTCATCTCCAACTTGTTCTTTTTGTAAAATGTTTTACTTATTTATTATTTGGTGTATGTGTATATATGTGTGTATGTGTGTGTGAAACTAAATGAGCATATGTTTAACTTACTTATTATTATTATTATTTGGTGTGTGTGTATGTATATGCGTATCTGAAACAAAATGTAACATATGTTTGACTTGTTCTTTGGCATTTTTCTTTTAAATAATAAAAAGGAATTCAAAAACAAAACAAAACAAAAATCAAGATGTAAACAATCAAACAAAGCTCTGCTAGCCTCGCTGCATGCTCTGGCGAATTTCCCCGACGGCGGTGGCGAATTTCCCCGAATGGTGGCGAAATTTACCGACAAGAGACCAAAATGTAAAAACACCGAAACTTCTATGATACGACAGGAAATTAGGGCGATTAAGCCGCATTCTTCATTTTGATTGGTTATTTAGGTTAGTAGCTATTAATGGAAAGGTGACACATGCAGCGAAAGCGAGGGAGGCCTCGAATATGGCAACACTGCTTAAGAGTGGCGAAGTTACCCGGCTCTACTCTATCACGCAGGTCAAAATCAAAATTTTTATTGAACAATGTGTAATTTCAACTGACAGTAATGTTTCTTTCGTTCAAAACTTTTTTAAGTTACTATCTGCAGGACAGAGAAATGAAGTGATTATTTCAAAAATAAGAAAAAACAAACACCTAGACACATTTTGTAGCTTGTATTATGTATTTTGTTAAGCCTTAAACGCATTATTTGTAATAGCTGTAACAAAATCTGTCGATTGATTGATCCCACAAGCATTATTTTGTAAGACTGATTTATCAGAGTTAGCTGTAGAAACTGTGTTTGTTATGCATTCTCTTGTGTGTTCCTTATATAGGCCGCAGAGGCCGAAAAGGACAAGCTGGTCAAAATGGTATTCCGGGTATTCAAGGCCTCAAAGGCGAAGTAGGACTTCCTGGCCGTGAGGGCTTACAGGGTGAAGATGGAAGAATGGGTATCCCTGGCGAGCAGGTAAGTAAAATATGAGGAAGAAGTGAGATTCTAGATACCAATATGCAAAAAATCAGAGCTGCAAGGAATAAGAGATGGGATCTGTAACATGGTACGAAGGATGGATAAATGCCTTTGTCAGAGCTGCCAGGTGATACGGGATTTTCCAACGGAACTACGGTTATCACTGATAATGTACAGATTTCAGACATGACAGTCTAGTGTGAAAGTTGTTAGATAAGAATTAAAAGTTTGCACAAACCGGCAGATCCACACTGTGTAGGCTATTAGATCTACTAGATGAAACTGATGGTTATTCAACTGTCACGTCTCACAGTCAGTACACTAGTCCGGCGCACCCCTGTCCCTCCGATAGCCCATTTCCCATTTACACTTTTGTGCGTACGTCACAAGCACTTGTGGTCAAATATGGAAACGCAGGAAATCCCACTTTATTTTGGTTTATGTTTGATGATAATCGGCCCATACCTGCGATATAATGAATTTTGAAATGAGATTTTTCAGTCACATACCAGAGATGTCAAACTTCCGACTTTAGTCAGAAATCAGACTATCTGGTCGTCGCCTACTTTATTTTTGGCTGGTAGACGTAAGCCGGCTGCTCAAAGCAGAGGAAACTCTGGTGGAAGTTCATAGCAGGCTGCAAGAAATCTTTCAATACGAAACAAGTGCCACATGACGAATGCGAAAATGGAAGTACGATAATCCTGTGCATGGTTATCACGGGGACAGACTGGGCTATCGTTCAGTGGCTTGTTCAAGATTTTAGAACATGAAGTTTGTTGCGCTCAGTTCCTCAAATCCAATAATATTCAGTCAAGTGATCCTGCAGCAAAAACAAATGATACAAATGATGGCCGTGGCCAGATCTAGATCTAACTGTTTTTCTTTCTTAGTTACATCTAGTACTAGAAGTCTAGATCTAAATTAAGTAGTAGTAGATCTAGATCTAGGGGTGATAGGTTTGAGCTGTTGATCCCTAGATCTAAGCAACCATTGAGGAATTTCCTGAGCGAGTTGATCCGAATCATAATTTGTCTGTGCACATCAGAAGACAAATTTCAGCAGGCATCAGTTGAGAGAACTGAAGATGGCTGCTCAGCAATAAATCAGCACTTTTTAAAGAACTGAATGTTGCTGCTTGTTTTACATAGAGCGCAAATGGGTAGCCCAAGTATTACATTTGCTTTAGCTCTATTCACATTAACAATAACGATATTTTAAATAGAATGTCAGCATAGAGGCTGCCCAACCTTATTGTCAAAATATTTTTTCTATATTTATGCTTTGTTTTGGGTCAAACGGATGACTACTGAAAATTGAGCTAGACTACTGATAAAACTACTGATTTAAATTTCTGAAAGTTGGCAGCTCTGCTTTGTCATTAAGCCGTTTTATTTCTTATTATGGAATCAACTTTTGACCTTTGATGGTTTGATGCCATAGCACTAAACCCAATATAGTTCCCATTTTTACTTTGGTGCAGTTCTTTGTGTCATACCCACTGCTTGCTTTCTTTTGTTATCCTCTTTCTTTCTTTTTTTTTTTTTATTGGAATGTCACAGTTGTAGTCCTCAAGCTGTGTTGAGCATAGCAATTGAATAAGATGTAGTGACTGCAGTCAACTTATAAACTTAGTCTTAATTTATCTGTTTATTGCCTGCTGTGCCCATTTATGACTTCCTCAGTGCTGTATCTTATTTCAAATTGAAGGTTTGTCAGTGCAAATCTGGTCAAACATTTTGTTTGCTAGGGACAGTTGCAGGTCAGTAGATGAGAGTTTCAAAAGTCAAGAGAGAGTCTGCTTAAAAGCAGGCAAGAAATGTCACCCTCAAAGATGAAATCTTATGAAATGAGACTAAAGAACTGAAATTAAAAAGCCTCTTTATATCTTTTCAAGCTTATTAGGTGTCCATAGAAATTTGTCACGTTTTTGTGTGAGTCAGTTGCCTTAGATTATGCAGCAATATTTGATTGTCCAGAAATGTAGCATGTTTATTTCTTGTTCACACAGGGCCGGCCAGGTGAGAAAGGAGAAAAAGGTCTTAAAGGAGTCTTTGGTGACAGTGGTCCCCCAGGACCTGAAGGCTATCAAGGCTTCGCTGGAGAACAAGGCCCTCCAGGCTTTTCTGGCTCACTGGGAAATAAGGGCGAGAAAGGTACAGTAGTAGTTCAAGACATGATCAAGAAAAGCATGACCCCTTACCCATTTAAAAGTTTTTTAGAAGTATGAAATCAGAAATGCAAAATAAAACATAAACTTCTAGAGAAGTATTGTGATAGGTTGTATTTTTTCAAACTTCTAAATTAGTGAAGTAGTATCACAAAGAATGGTGAGTTTCATAATAAACAGCCACATCTTTAATTTACTTTAAGATCTCATTTGGGGCAGTGGTCAGTTTCCACAAGTCATAAATGTCTCTATTCATTTTCCTATGAATGTACAGAGTAAAGGAGAATTGAAGAAGGAAATGGATTTAATATAAAAAAAAAACATGTTGATATGTGTAGCTCTCAGTCCTGTTGTTTGACACAATTCTTAGTATTGATTTCAAGTTGTTTTTTTTCCATTTGTTGGACCTGTGATTTGTCTGACATGGTATAAGATTGAAGAGTGGTGGGTAATTGAAAATCCAGTACAGCAGTTATGTGTAAGAATGTACTACTGAAAGATCAGTCCTCCTCGTCTTCCTTCTTTTCTAGGTGTTCCGGGTGTCGATGGTATTCCTGGTCCCAGCAATGTTGTGCGGATTCAAAAACCAGGTCCTATGGGAGACGTAGGTGAACCTGGTGAACCTGGTCCTGCTGGGCTGAGGGGCATCCCTGGTAAAGAACACATTTTTATAGCCTGACATACAACTTAATTACAGTTGCTTGTAGATTTAAGTTCAGAAGGGCTCATGAAAAGCAGTTGTGGGTGAATGAGGACATAGCATGTGGGTGGGATAGATGGGTTGTTGCCCATAACTACATAATGCAAAAAACATCATATACAGTAGACGTACAGTCAGGTCTTGGCAATAGCGGCTGACAGGATTCCTGGTCATGGCAAACATACTGAACAACGCATTTCGCTCTGAATTGTGAGTGACAACAATATTTGGGCAGAATTTAGAATGACAACAAAGCATGAAATGGAAAAATTCAGACTAAAATACCAAAATTGTCAGATTATGGTCATTGCATGGGAAGGTGGGATACAGGTTGAAATGTGGGAGGATCCCACATAACACAGGAAGGTAGGTAGATTTTGACTGCTGTAGTAGCACTATGCACAAAACTTGCGTTACTTATTGGGCACATATTGTATGATTGGTTCAAAAGAATTGTAATTGCATGCAGCAACACTGCTGATGTTTTACATCTCATATACTTTATTAACAGGCTTTCTTAGATCATATCTCTCTCACCACCTTCTTCCCTATTTTTCTTATTGTATACACAGTACATACAACCTTCCTCCTTTATTATCAGCACACCAGTACCATCTCATTTACACTAACAGACATGCAATACCAGTATTAGAATTCAAGGTAACCTCCACCAGGAGGTTGAAAGACGTATATAGAACGTAACATAAGTATTAGAATGACACATGCTTTGGTGATAAATTTTTATAACTTAATTCTTCATTTTACTATCCCTTTTCTCTGAAATTCAATGATTTTTCGAGACTGTTGAAAAAAATTTTGTTGACCCACACTTTCATTGTTAAGGCCATTTAAACGTTTGTTCTGCTGTCCCTCCTTCATTAAAATTGATGATTTTCCAGCACTTACAAGGCCCACATCCTTATGGTTCCTGATCATTTGAGTTATACATCATACTGAGATAGAGTTACCGGCTCTAACTTTAAAATGTGTTGAGGTCTTTTAATGGATATGTCTCTGGCAACCAAAGCATTAACCTTTTGAACCTGAGACACCGATATGTCGGTGTGCGCTGTCAGTGACCGCTCCCTGTGACACCAATGCACCTGTTTACCCCAGACCCACAGTCTGTATATGAAAATAAAGTAAGAAAACTGACGTTACACCATACCACTAGGTCTGAGGTAAACCTAGTAATGGCGGCCCCCCATTGTGGCATGATTCACATGCTTGTTTTGTGTTATTTTTCTGTGGATTTCTCGCTCATGAAGCAAAGTTGTGAAACAGCTGATATATCAACTGAGAGGCCATCAAAATGGCTCACTGCTGATCAGCTACTTTCACAGTATTTGGATGATTCTTCGGATAATGAGCTAGAACTAGTGAAACAGAAACGATGTCTGACGATCAATTGAGTCAGTCAAGATCTCATGCCTCAGATTCGGATTGAGATGAGCCTGGTCCCTCTTGTGATCAGATCAGAAATGGGCGTTGCCCGACACATAGGCTTACGGCTAGAACTAGAAGACCACCAAGTAAATTTGATGATGGTTGGAGTGGAATAAATGAATATTCACCAAGTCAACCAGTGAACAGCACGTTTGTACCTCATTCACCAGATAGCATCACAGATCAGAGTAAGGCCATAGAGTTCCTGGAGTTATTTCTTACAGATGAATTTTGGAACGGCTTGTGTGATCAAACTAATTGGAGAGCTCACCAGGTCCAAAGAGATAAACCTAATACTTATTACTGTAAAAATTACAAAGATGCCACTGTTGATGAAATAAAAGCCTTCGTTGCAATTCGTCATCAGATGGAACACACTGTGAAGCCATGCGCTGAGAACTACTGGGCCTTAGCTGAGAAAAACTTCATGACAGAGACGCCTGGTTTCAGGGAGGTTATGGAAAGGGATCGATTTCTTGTTGTGGACGTCCCTGCATTTAGTAGATGAAGAGGATCCGGATCTAGATAAGACTGACAAGTTATATAAAGTCCGACCCATGCTTGATCTGCTCTTGCCTCGATTTCGCTCTTTTGATTCACTGTCTCAATATCTCAGTTTGGATGAGGGCATGATACCATCCAAAAATAGAATATCTTTCAAGCAGTACTTAAAGTCAAAACCAGTTAAATGGGGAATCAAGTCCTTTATGATTTGTGACAGCTCTACTGGCTATTTGCTTAGTGCAGAAATATATAAAGGAGCCAACAACAACACAAACCCTGAACTTGGAGTGGTTGGTTCTGTCGTTACCAGACTGCTGACCTCGGCTGACTTGCACAACAAGAACCATTTACTGGTAATGGATAAGTTTTACAACAGCGTCATCTTATTTGACCAGTTGTACAACATGCTTCAGACACTTGCCCTAGGCACAATTTTGACAAATAGAAAATTTTTTCCAAAGGAAATTGCATAAAAGAAGAAGATGCGGGAGGTGAGTACTGTTACATGTGTGATGATAACATTGTTTGCCTTGCATGGATGGACCAGTGGCTTATCTTCTTTCCATCTAACTACCATGATCCTACAGTTCAGGGGACAGTACAGAGGAGACAAAAAGATAGCACTATGAAACAAGTTCCTGCCCCAAGCCTATGTATCAACTACAACACCAACATGGGCGGTTGTGACAATAATGGCCAAGTGTGCTCAACAGATCCAGGCAACACTGTCGCTGGCCCCATCGCCCTCTAGTGAAATTCATTTTCTGGGCATGCTACAAGGCATATATTGTCATAAATTTCGTCAGCCCTCACACTCAAACTGGAAGAAGGTGTAGATCTTTTGACATGTTCATGACAGAAATTTGCCTGTCTCTTATTGGAGATTTCCGCACAGCAGCAGTGAGAAGAAACAATCACGTGGATGGACCAGCAAGGCTTTAGAATATAGGGCTGCATATGCCCATTATAAATCCAGTGGCCACTGGCAACAACATCTGTGCGGTTTGTGCTTATAAATATAAAATGCATGTCAAGCATCACCCCAACACATCCCACAAAGACAGACCAGCAAAACCAAGTTATGCTGCACTCACTGTGAGGCCTACATCTGCATCAAGGTGGGATCTATATGGTGGGCAGATTACCACACTAAAGTGCAGTACTGGAGATAGGCTGGTTAGTCAGAATTTATTATTTTTCTTTACTTTCTGCCCATTTGCTGAGTGTATGTGCAATTTCAAATTTTTGGCTTGGGAGCCCAGGGGAAGAGGTTTTCTATGACCAAGAAGTTAGGGTTCAAAGGATTAAGACTGTTCTCTATCTCTAAATGTGTAGTTTCTCATACAAAGCACATTATGGTGATTGTGTTACACTTGCACATTCAGAACTGAATAAAATGCATTAAAGCAGGGGAGAAAGATACAGAGAAACTCACTAATAATGACATTGAGTGTTCCGGAAAAAATCTCTCACTATTCCAGATGTTTTGTTTTTCTAGCATAGTGAAAAACAACAAACAAACAAGACTGACCTGTAAATTAATGTTTGTTTGGGATTTTGTTGAGACCATTGGCTGGAATGAAGTCATCAAATGAGATGTGTGCTTCTCTTCCGTGGGCTTTCACACTTCAGCAGCGAATGGTCATTAATCTTACTCTGTCCTCTATAGTAAGCTTTACCACTTGTTTTCTTACCTGTTCACATAATTTATAAGCTGTAACTTACAGGGTGGGATTTCGTAAGACTGTTGACTTGAATGAGTGGGATTTGATGACTTCGTTCCAGCCAATGATCTCAACAAAATCCCAAACAAACATCAACTTACAGATAAGTCTCATTTGTTATAATTTTATCTCAACCACTGTCTTTCACTATATCATCAAATGAGAATTTAACTTTAGTGACCATGAGCCTAAAAGTATCATAAACAGACTTACATTTATTTCTTCAAGTAAGACTCCAATATTTTTGCCCAAAATTCTGGCTTGACTTCTTCTTATAAAACTGAGAAAGTGGAGTCAGAGCTCCATCCAGCTGCTTTCGTTATAGTATCTATGGCCATACCGTATGCCAGTGCTGCAGATGTGCTTGCCGCACGTGTACTGTGAGCTGCAAATTCTTTCGTGTTGATCCCAACTCTCTCAAGTATGTCTCTGAACCACTGTGCCACGATGTCTTTGCTGATAGGATCATGCGTGTTTGATAGCTTGTTACTAACTGATTACTTGCTTGTCTCAATTGTTTCATTTTGTCAAATAAATAGACAAAGTGGACACCATACATAATTTGGGATTATCTGGGAAAGCCAGCAATTCTATTGGGGCTGAATATTTCCCATGATGCGTTTGTTTCAAAATAGATTGTACTGTAAATATACATTTATCCTTTCTCAAACACATGGACTCCAGATTGAGTTTCTGAATTGTTTGGCATCTCTGCCCTGACAGTAATGCTACCAGCATAGCAACTCTATAGGACAGCTCTTTCAGTGATAACTGTTTGTTTTCTGCCAGTCTGTCAAAATATTTCAATATTAAAGTAGCATCCCACATTTCTTTTTATTTAGGGAAACATGTCTTAATTCAAAAACACCTTTGATAAATCATTTAATGATTGGATGCTCTCCAAATTTCTGGCCATTCGTTAATTCAAGAAAACATGATAATGCACTCCGTGCTGTACATATAGCACTGTATTTACAGCCTGTTTTATACATAAAGATCAGAAACTGAAGACCTTGTGCTACAGAAGGTGGCAGGAAATTAATGTGTTGCCTACTACAATAAGTTTACCATTTTTTGATGTCTGTGTCATACATCTTTTTTGTGCCTGATCGCCAGGATGCCATGACGATTTTTGTACTTTCATAAGAAAGTCCTTCACCTTGGAATTTTTCCCTGATATGAGACATACTATGAGGCAGAGTTTCTTTCTGAGGGGGTGTTTTATTTCTGGATGACTTTTCATTATCAGAAGATTGTCTCTGGCTGATAACCGCACCGGGGCTTCTATCAGCATTTTCATCGGAACTGGGTACCAAGGTTGAGATGGCCAGTCCAGCACCACAGTCATTGGTCTGCCTTTCTCCCTGTCCACTTTCTGTAGTATCCTTGGTATGAGAGCAAATGGGGGAAAAGCATAAAACTGTTTATCTTCCCAAGATACAGTGAAAACATCTACAAAGTTAGCCCCCGGCTCTGGCGTGTATGAGCAGTAGTGTGTAAGTTTTGTACTTATCCATGACGCAAACAGGTTGATGGTTGGGGAAAACTAATTCTCTTATAGCATCCGGAAATAAACCTTCTCTTAGGCACCATTCCTTGTTGAGGTGTTTAGTTCTGGACTCCTTGTCTGCACCTACATTAAACTTTCTTGGGATATAGGCAGCTGACAACCAGCAACTATGTTTAATGCCTAAGTTCCATATTTTTTATATTTCTTTATTGCAATTTTTTGAGTGGCAAGTTCCCTTGTTATTGATGCAATGCATGGCTGTTGTGTTATCAGTCATAATTCTGAGGTGAGCACTAGTCTCTAACAAATTTTC
>JBCEWB010089086.1:0-12538 GCA_039654565.1 Peronia peronii
TTGTTGTTGTTGTTGTTGTTGTTGTTGTTGTTGTTGTTGTTGTTGTTGTTGTTGTTGTTGTTGTTGTTGTTGCACTGCTTGTTCTACATTCCTGTGTCTGATAAAGAGAAAGTGGTAAGGCTGTTCAAAAAACACTCCTCTTCATGTTTGAGGTGGGCGCTGCATAGCACTGGTGCGTTACAAAGGAGGCAATAAAGACGCTACTTGCCTTGAAACTCGCCTTTTTTTTTTTTTTAAACGTAGTGTAGACATTAGGAGTAGGGGAAGGTGGGGTGGGGGTAGACAAGCAAAGTGACATGGAATGAAGGAGTAAAAAAAAAAGGAGAGGGGGGGGGGCGAGGTGGCAATCTCATCTCATGATGTGCATCAATGGGCCTATATGCCAAAATCCGATACTTAGGCCTACCTCAAAAGCAAGATTGACAAAAACTAAGTGTTCTTAGACCCCCCTCTTCAGATAAGTGTAAGCATAGAAAGACCATCTATTATTTCAGTCGGCATTAATTTTGTATTAGATCTAGATGTTTCTTGTTTTGTTTTGTTTTTAATCGCTCTCCAGTAAAATGTGCTGTCTTTGCAAATGGCTGATTTCATCACGCCAACAGCCAATATTATTTTTCGATTCGTTCCGTAATTCCGAGTTCCAGTTTACTCGACTCCGTAAATTTCCTCAATAGGACTGATCCAGTTTAAAAGCTGTCAATAGAAAGGCTGCCGGAGTATCCAGGATTTTATGATGACATTCATTCAAATTTGAGAGAGAGGGTATTTCACGCTCGATACTGATCCCGACATCAGATATGTTTGTCACTGTATGGCTGGCACTAGAGTTCACCAATATGTCGGAAATTCCATCGACCCATGACCTTGGCTTTGTCTCGATCGTAAGTTTGCCTCACTTCTTGGCTTGACCCTGTTACAATGGATAGAAATTTATTACTAAAATTCCTCCCCTATGAATGACAGACTCATAGTCTACCTAGATGCCCGCCAAATGATAATAGTAGTGAGTAGCGTTAATGATTTATTTACCTAGGGAAACGCTTGACGTACTTCCGCGTTGGGTTTTTCCCGAAATCTTGTTTTCTATTATTGCTGACGAAAAAGTCCCTGCAACACTCCTTTCAGGTGTGTACACGAGATCTCAAGCAAACTGTAATGCACACAGTCGGCCACATACCGGATATACGTTAACACATAATAGGGAGAGAATACTTTCAGTATAATAATATGAGATTTATTTTTGTTTTGTTTTGTCACTGTTGCTGTTGTTTTTTATGATGTTTCCTTGAGCGTGTTTCAAATCAAAATAGACCAAAATCGATTTTCGTTTCCTTTTCATGCAGTACGGGTTTGTATGTCCTTATGTGACAAGCAAAGTTAAGTTATTTTAAATTTGTGGCCCATGATCTGCACACGGGGTGTAAATATTTATACAGACCTTCAAATGAGGCCATGCATCAGGAGTAGGTCAACCTTTTTACTACCGAAACCTCCCCAGGACAATTCGTTCGTTTCCCTTATATCAAACTCGTGCCTTTCAGTGACTGCTGAAAACCCAAGAGCCTATGCTACTTTGATTTACTGTTGTTTTAGTGTTTAAAATTTTGCAGTGGCAAAATCCGAGGTGTGAAATGATACATTGCACAGTTAGTGTTCCGCCAATAGCATGGCAGGATAGCGATTCAGGGCATGCAAAACAAAACAAATACCATATTCTGTGGAACCTGGAAAAGAATCGATAGTTAAGCCTAAACTAGTCGAAACTGTTTCTATGGCAGAATCGATCAGCGTTATTGCAACGTAACGAAACAAAAAAAAAGCAACAACAATAAGCACTATGCAGCATATCGTTAGCAACAAGAGAGCAAGAATATCAACTACAAGTCGGAACGTGAGAAGGGAATTCATTACCAACACTGCAGAACAAGACACCAGATAATAACATGGAATAGTAGTAATAGCAGTAACAGTAATAATAATGGCAGCAAGTAGTAATGGTAGTAGTAATGACAATAGTAGTAACAGTGGCAATTGTAGCAGCAGGTAGTAAAGTAGTGGAAGTAATAGCAGTAATTGTAGCACAAGTAGTAAAGTAGTAGAACTAATGGTAGTAATTGTAGCAGCAGGTAGTTAAGTAGTAATAGTAGCAGTAGTAACTGTAGCAGCAGGTAGTACAATTATACTAGCAATAGTAGTAATTGTAGTAGCAGGTAGTTAAGTAGTAATAACAGCAGTAATAATTGTAGTAGCAGGTAGTGAAGTAATAGTAATTGTAGTAATTGTAGTAGCAGGTAGTAAAATAGTAGTAGTAATAGTAGTAATTGTAGCAGCAGGTAGTAAAGTAATAGATAGTAATTGTAGTAACTGTAGCAGCAAGTAGTAAAGCTGTACTAGTAATAGCAGTAACTGTAGCAGCAGGTGGTAAAGTAGTAATAGTAGCAGTGGTAAATGTAGCAGCAGGTAGTAAAGTAGTAATAGTAGTAGTGGTATAGCAGCAGGTAATTAAGTAGTAATAGTAGCAGGTAGTAAAGTAATAGTAACTGTAGCAACTGTAGCAGCAGGCAGTAAAATAGGTAGTTATAGTAGCAATTGTAGCAACAGATAGTAAAGTTGTAGTAGTAATTGTAGCAGTAGTAGTAATACTAACAACAGGTAGTAAGACTTGTAGCAGTAATAATAATAGTAGCAGTACTAACAGTTAAGAGTAGTAGTAACAATAGCAGCAGGCAGTAAGTAATAGTAGTAACAGTATAGGCCTAAAAAGGCCTTCACATCTTCATTCGGAACTAGAAAGTTTGAAGTTTATTGGCGAAGCCGCCGCCGCTACCGGTCAATGCCTGTCATCGACACCTATGTTTTCAACTGCCGCGTTCAGGGTAATATGGGATACCGAGTTCATGGTGAGATGTGCAGTGCGACAAAGGACAAGACAAGGGGGTGGAGACAAAATAGGGCACAGTGGATCTGATTACAAGTCCATTTTTGCAAAAAAAGTGTGATTCAATATTAATTGCTATTTTTTTTAACAAGCAACTATAACAGGCCGTTTGCGTATAGACTTTACTCATTTTGATACGCTGATTTCAAAAATGAAAAAATTTTTTTCGATTTGATCAAAATTTAGTCTTTTTATCAACCGTCTAATCAAGCAGGCTGAATATTTTGGCGAAGCGACAGTTCGGAAATAATTTCTTGGGTTTTCGCCAGCCACACTGCATTGCCGTTTACCATTTCGGATCTCTTTCACATGTAGATAAGGTACGTATGCAAGACCTTTAACAGAAACAGAGGTAGTGATGGTGTAGCTTGTTGCAATATAGCAGCAGGTATTAACAGTGATAGCAGTAGTAATAGTAATGATTGGTAGCAATACCAGCAAGTGGTCTAATCAGTAATAGCAGTAGTAAAAGTAGTAGCAATAGTAAGCTTAATAGAAGTAGCAAGCAGTGACAGTAATATGAGTAGTAATAGTGGTAACAATAACAGGCAATAATATAATACCAATAGTAACAGTAGTAGCAGACAGTAACAATAGTAGTAGGTAATAGTAATTGTACCAGGGGCTAAAATTAATAGCAGTAGCAGAAATATTATAGCAATAGTAGTAGAAGTAACGAGTATTAATAGTAGTAGCAGATACTAACAGTAAGTAGCAGCAGTAATAGTAACAGCGGTAGTAGTAATACTAGCCAGATAGTTGTAACAGCAGGTAGTAAGTAATAGTAATAGCAGTAGTAACAGAAGCAGCAAATGGTAATAGTTGTAGCAGGTGGTAGTAGCAATAGCAGTTGTAATAGTAGTAGCGGCAGTAATAGTTGTAGTAGTAGTGAATATCAGGTGGGCAGCAGGTGGTAATAGTTTGTAGTAGTAGCAACAGTAGTAGTAGCGGGAGTAGTAGTAGCAGTAGTAATAGTAGTAGTAGTGGTAGTAGTAGCAGTAGTAATAGTAGTAGCAGTAGTAATAATGTCAGCAGAAAATAATAGTTGTAGTCGTAGTAATTGTTTCTCAATAATAATAGTAGTAGCTGTGACAATATTAGTAGTTATAGTAATAAGCTTAGTAGTAGTCATAACAACAGCAGATAATAAAAGTTGTAGTAATAGTAGTAATACTAATAGTAGTAGTAGTGGTAGTAGTAGTAGTAGTAATAGTAGTAGTAATAGTAGTAGTAGTGGTGGTGGTGGTAGTAGTAGTAATAATAGTAGTAGTAGTACAGCAGTAGTAGTAGTAGTACTAGCGGCAGCAACAGCAGTTATAGTAGTAGTAGAAGTTGTAATGGTACAAAGACAGTAAGTTACGATGGAGAGCCGAGGAAGGGAGTGATGGTTTTCCCTTTCATTTCATTCGCGAACTTCGTGAGCTGCCGAGCAAGGTTACTGCTAGGTTGAATCATATATTTATGGGGAGCCCGGAGACTGGCCACGACTGTAGTCAGACTGTGAGATAGCTCGGAGACTGCATGACACTTCCGACCCTAGCGCAGAGGACAGATTAGAAAGAAACGAACGCAGCCCTGGCTGTAGATCTAATTTACATTTAGATGCCCTGCATGTCTGCAAAGTCTGGACTATAAAGTTAACCCTTTACCTGACACAGTCGCCGCAAGTCGCCTCTATTGATAGACTGGAACAGTCGCCGCAGGTCGCTGCAAACGCCCCCCATCACACCCATATCCTCTTTCCGCCGACAGTCATGTTATTACCGGAAATCTCGTGCTGCGCGTGTTTTAAAAAGAAAGAGAGTTCATGCTTTCCGGTCGTTTTTATTCTATCGAAATCGGTTGAAAATGGACATTTCTGTAATCTTTTTTAATTGGAACAATATTTTGGTGACATGGAAGAACTTTTGTGGCTTTATCTAAAGCAACATCTCGGTTTTATGGTGGTGTTTCATCTAATTTCCATTTCAGATTTTTTTTTTTAAACATGATCTAGTCGCCTGACTGCCATAAAAATTTGCATGCAGCTGCACACACCACTTTCTGTTCTTGTGTGAAATTTCAGATTTTTTTGGTGCGATAGTTTTCTGCGTGTGATTTTTTTTCAATAGTTTTTGTTTTCACACAGAGTTCTGTTCTGAAATTTCAGAAGGCTCCGCCTGAGAGGGATGTGTCAGGTAAAGGGTTAATATCTAGAGATGATGACCTAGATCAGGATGAAATCTAGATCGAGTCGTTTATTTTGCATTTACCAAACCCTAATCATGATCTTAATCCCAACAATAACCCTAGAAATGAAAATGTCAAACACTAACTTCGTGTCCTTGTGTGTGTGTGTGTGTGTGTGTGTGCGTGCGTGCGTGCGTGCGTGCGTGCGTGCGTGTGTGCGTGTGTGTGTGTGTGTGTGTGTGTGTGTGTGTGTGTGTGTGTGTGTGTGTGTGTGTGTGTGTGTGTGTGTGTGTGTGGCGGGGTGGGGGGCAATTAGATAAATTGGATGATTATATTGACTCCAGTGATGTGTCCATTTTGGACAAATCAAGTAAAATACAGGGCTCTGATCTAGGCTACCCTTTTTGGTGTAGTTGATTACAAAGCCAGGATAAGCTATTTATCCTGTTTTTTTTTTTTTTTAAACGTAAATAGAAGTGCTTAAAACCTCCCCACTATCATGAAAGAAAGAAAAAAAGAAAGAAAGAAAAAAAAGAAAAAAGAAAGAAAGAAAACTGTGACAGTACGGTCATGTGTACCATCCCAATCGTAAGGCACAATCAGAAACAGCCGCAGAAAGGGGGGGGGGAGGGAGGAAGAGATGGGAAGACAGCCAAGAATGAACAGGAGTGGAGTTTTACTGGTTCTCAGAGGAAGACAGATGGGGTTGAAGGGAATTAGTGGCCTCATCTTCATCAACCGTCCATCGTAGAGGTCAAGGAACAGGTGAAGGTGAAGGAACAATGCACACAGGCCTATACATTATCGTAACATGAAAACGCCTGCTCTTGTTCGTTGTTGTCGCTACTAGGAAATTATGCGTATTATTAACTGTAGGCCTACTATGGAATGTTTGTAAATGTTTGTGCATGACACTTACCGTAGTTAAAATAGAGTCTAACCCTGGAGTCTATTAGGCATAAAATCCTGTTTTGTTTACGAAAAGGGAGTCAAAAAGAAATACAATAACCGAAAGATCTCCTCATCATTATTAGGCCTGAATCTAAATCTGATTTTTTTTTTCAGGGTTGACAAAATACTGACAATCTTATTCACTTGACAGACATGAAAAAAAGGCTGGTTCTTTAAATATGCAGTAAAAATATTTTAAAAATCAATATGAGCTTGGAGTGGATGTGGGTATAAAAGCTATAATGAAGTTGTCATAAAACTAAGATACGCTACGCCAAAACTTTGAGCAATGACATGGCCTAATAATTATATCATCAATTTATTCGAGAATTACGATTTTCAAACTTTTCGAATTCCCTTTTGAAGTCATATGGCTTGAGAATATGTATATGTAATAGGGTTTTTAAGAAAGGAGAAGAAAATTGAGCTCGAAAGAAGAGGGGTGAAAAAAGGAAACAAAGAAACAAACATAATAAAAAGAAAACAAAGAAAAAAAAGAAGAAAGAAAGAAAGAAAGAATGAAAGAAGGAAAGAAAGAAAGAAAGAAAGAAAGAAAGAAAGAAAGAAAGAAAGAAAGAAAGAAAGAAAGAAAGAAAGAAGTTCATAAGAATGTTCAAGAGCAAACATCTACAATCATTTACTTTTGAAAGAACCGCAAATTCAATGTTACTCTGGAACACTGCAACGCTTTTTGATCACAATTAATTATCCCTTTATGATTACAAATATTATAGAAAAGTAACTAGAGTTAGATATACATGTTATGACAGACGCTTACCAACAAGTTCAAAATCACACAATCAAGAGAAATTCCCAGCAGAAAAACTCATGCAGGTCCAGGATTGGCCTAAGCTGGCGGCGTTAATAGATGATAATAGCTTGATCTGCAATTTCATCTCAGCTATTTGCAACACCAGAAATTACTTCGTCAGTACAGTACGAGTATTATAATTAACATAGTTCTGGTGTGTGTGTATGTGTGTGTGTGCGTGTGCGCGCGCGCGGGCGGGTGTGTGTGTGTGTGAGAGAGAGTGTGTGTTTTCGTGCAAAGAACGTCACAGAGGATCATCGTCCACAACGAATTATTGCCGTTGTTAACCTATTCTAGCAGAATTTATATATGTATATACATATGATCATATCCGCAACGAATATAACCTAAAAACAGAACGAACAAACCTGTAACTTGTGAGAGACACCCTTGGATCTCGACTCCTATCATTACCTCAACTTCAGCTTCCGCCAGCTGCTGCCTGTCTACATACATGTACTATGATACAGAAGATATCGCCTAAGTGCTGGGGCAGATTGAGCCTGTACGGCTAGCGCCCAGCCTGGCGTCTGTGCTGTTGTGCCGCACGCTATTTGTACTGTGAGGCATGCAATGGAATGCACTGCTCCTAACAGTGTTGGCTTTCACATAATTAATATTCATCAGTCTCATATCAAAATTATAATATTACATGGACAAAATTCGAAAAGTCGCAACGGTTAGTCTATCCCCCCCCCCCCCCCCAATAGAATTATTAATCCATAAACATGTCATAACATGATAGGGCTCTTTTGCACAACCCTACAGACTCCTTTGGGTCAATATAGAAAACAAAAAACACAGATAATAAACAAACTGTCACCAGAGTGTTGTCCATTGAGTTACGGAACGCCTATTATTTACGGTATGATCGTGCAGACTATTACGTTAAAATGCGTGTAGTTAAGCAACAGCCTAGTCTGCACTTCCTTACACAGCAGAGAAATGTTTACAAAGCACCAAACCCAAATCTCCAGTCACCTGCTAGGCCAAAGCCACTCATATCGATAACTGTTACATAAACAGGTAGAATTCGTCTCATCTGGACTAAATCATCTACCGACCATCAGCCTCCGGTGTCTATCAAAAGATTCTCCGTACAGATACGAGACGCTTGTCAGTGGTCGGAACATCGGATCAAAAGGGCAAAGGAGGGTGGCTGTTACACTGGACTGATTTGGACGTATCGCGTATTCTTGTTAGCACTAGTGAAGTGGTTAAGTTGGTACTTCTCAGTTTCAATAAACATTTTTGTACATTTTTCATCCAATAGAATACAATATCAGATACCATTAAATTTTTCCACTTTCCGGTCAATTTGTAAAGCTAGTAAGAAAATCCATGAGTACTGCATTGGCTGAAAGAGTACCAAAGTATGACGTTAAAGTAAATGCACGTCAGTCGAGTAGCCAGGGCCTCGTCTTGGCAAAGTTGCAAACCGCTTGTGTATCAGTCGACTATCTAACACTAAACTTGCTAGCCGCTAAAAAAAAAAAAAAAACGGAGTGACTATTGCGGCCATGTGGAAAGTTTATTTAGGTTTGGGCCAGATGAACATTTTTAGCCAGATTCATCTCATTACTACAAAAGGTATGTGGTGAACACTCTTCACAAGTCAACAGAGTTACTTGCCTATGTATAAATCAAATTATGAGGGCATTTTATGACCTCAATAGACTTTTTGTCTATTGTGGCCACATGGTCGCAATAGCCCCTACCAAAAAAAATCAGAAAGACGGGTTGGGTTGGAAATTCATGATTAAAACTCTTCGCTATGAGTGACAAACCTTGCAAATTTAAAGCCCAATGAATCAAGATGCCCTCCAAAGAATAACAGCAGTGAGAAGTGTTAATGATTGAATTACGGAAGAGAAGAAAAATTATTATACGACAAGGGCATTAAAAGAAAACCTACTGATATTTGTCATGCATTAGGCCTGGTGTTAATTAGTGACTTAGTGGAAAGACTGAAGGCAAGAAAGTGAGAAGGAAGAAAAAAAAATTATGGATGAATTAAAAGAAAGTTTTTCGCCATCTCCTTGCATTTTTAAAGCGTCCAAGATTATAACAATGTACACTTCGGCATTTGCATCTATCACATCTAACCCCAAAAGAAAATGGGATCTTGTTTGTTAATGTTGAACTGTATTAGGTGCATTTTGATTTCTTTCTTTGTATGCGAATCTACAGTGGTATTTATTTTTTTACTCACACATGTACAGCTCAAATAATTTGACTTTCTTCTATTTCCTTTTTACCTTTTTTGTTTTGAAAATCATCTTTTTTTTTTTTTTTTTTATTGCCTTGCATTCCTTCTTTCGAATGATTTACTCATTAGCATCGGGCTTAATGTATGATAAAGTTCAGTAGGTCTCCCTTTCGTCCTCTTTTTGTATCAACTGTTATCATTTATTTATTTACTTATTTCCTGTAATTTAATGGAAAAACCCTATCATTATCATTTGGAGGGCATCTAGGTTAGATAAGTTTTAAATTTTTAAATTTGTCACTCATAGCGAAATGTTTTATGCCCCATTAGCGAATCGTCTGGAGGAACGGTTCCTTGAGGGACAATCCCCTGTCACTGATGTTCAATCGCGGACTATTCTCCCTTTCCTAGGTGCCAAACGCACGTCCCCCGGGACGTCCAGAAAATCAAGCACTGCTTGAAATGTTGATGACTGATCCTGCGGTATGAGATTTCCTTTGAAGCTGCCGCCAGGCGAGAATAAATTGAACAAATGAAAAGAGGAATTTTGAGATCAAATTAAAAAACTAAGCGCATTTCGTAATCAGCTTAGGGACATTAATAAAATCCACGTGTACAGATCGCTTTTTGTTGTTTGACTTGTAAATTATTGTTTTTTTTTTTTCCCCGAAGCACAGTAACTGCCCGTTCTTTCGTCGCAGGAGATGTTTGAGCATGAATTTGTGTTGAGTGTCATACAGTCATGTAATGTGCTGAAAGCTTGTTCTGAGCCAGGCCTAGCCTTTTTGTTTTGTTTTGCTTTTTCACGAGCTGGTGTTGTATGCAACTGTTCTGCTTTTTTGTGAATATCGAAAATTATCATGGCAACGTGGTCAAAAGAATATGTTGTCAACTTTATTGAAGCGGACCGTTCACATGAATATCTGTGGAGAGTAAAGTCGAAAGAATATAGCAAGCGGATAATAAGAGAAAAAAGCTACCAGGAGCTTGTCAACTACATGTACATCAAAACCTTCGAGCCCGAGCCGGATAACGACTAAATGCTCTCAGAAAACAGCTTTTAAAAAATTGGATTTATTGGCAGTATATAACTGCTTAATTACCTGTATGAGATGAAATTGTAAATCAAGCTATTATCATCTATGACTGTGTGAAAGAACAATTCCATGTCCGTGTTAGCTGATCATGCAACCTTTGTCTTTGTTTATGTCCATTGCACGGATATTACGGTAAAAATTATTTTTTAAATGTTGGACAAATAAGTTTTGAACATGTATGCTCTTTTTATTCTTTTCTAAATATTTATGTTAAAAATAATGTTTAATTTAGCCTTCGTGTAACATCGATTTATAGAAAAACAACAAATCAGTTGTAAAATACGCAAAGAATTGGTGACGACAATGATATTAATGTTAACGATGATGACATGGTAAGTACATGCAATTGTACGATATACAATACCTGTATACTGTAACTTTCATTAACAATTGAATGCAATAAATAGATAGGAAATGAAACAGAGACGTTTCAAATTACTTATAAATTATTGAGGAGTTGGGGTGTGTAGGCCTATGTGTAAGTATCAAAAGAAAAACACTCATTTTCATACATTCTGCTACAAGAGAGAAGTATGTAGGACGATATGTTCCCGATATTATTTTATACAATGCAGATGGCCAAATGCAGATTTAGAATTGCAAATCTTGGTACTTTTTTTCTGTAGCCAGAAAGCGTTTACAAAGTAGCAGTCAGTCTGTCGTGCATCATTGCGCCCTTTTAACAATCATTTCTTCACCCAAATCGTTTTTTTTGTTTTTTAGTTCTTTCTTCTGAATTGCAATCATGCATAGTGCTAGCGCTTCATCTTACTTCGTCTGCCATTTTTCACAAGCACACATACCCCCTACCGGAATCCGCATGGACAGCTAGGTTTTGCATAGAATCTAGCTGTAAACAATTGTACACAACAACACAGGGTCGACAGACAGAACGCCGTGTGTAAATGTGGCAATCGCGGGGACAAATGTGAGGAATGGACCCAAGGGGAGAAACCTCCGGGGTGAGGGGAAAGGGAGGACATCCCTTGGTGACAAACTCAAAGGATCCAACCCTACGTGTAAATGGGGCATTAGTCCTAAATTCCTCATCATCCCCTGTTTTGGGTGGTGATTTTTTTTTTTATATGCGCTTCTTTCCAGAGTCCGGTCGCGTCCCACAGATGAGCGACGTTCACTTTATTCAAACTGAGAAATTGCGGCTAAAGGCTGAATGAGAGTGTCCGGGGTCTAGTAGTTAGACTTCTACGTCTACATGGTGGGTACTTACTGACGCATTCGACATGTTAAAAGGCAAAGGCTGCATTAAATAGTGACTACAGCTAGAAACTTTAAAACTCTATGTCCGTGTTTCAGTTGTTGACTATATGTTCAGGCAACATAACATTATTTTACAGTTTCATGTTAGTTTGAGTTACAATGCTGGGCCCACACATTGTTACACAGGCCTCCACATCTCAACTTACATGAAGCAGTCCTGCCGGTTGCTTTAGATGCGTTTGTGTTGCGTAGGTGTCATATCAAAATTCAGGTATCGTATGACCTTTAAAAAATACGTGTATCTAAGATTTTGATCAGTTATGTAAATAGGAGTCCAGCAGATGGCGAAATGATACACAGGATGATAACGTTGCTATCCATCCTGTTATTATATGAACGTTAACCCTAATAGAATGAGAAAAATGTGATAATGTCCTAGAGAAATAAGCGCGATGTCAGATGTTTGGTGTATAGATCTAATGATGCTAGCGGACACAGAAATGAAGGATGCAAGAGGAAAAAAAACAACAAGAAACGTCAGTTTGAGCCAGTATTGAACTGTTAGTGGCTGCCTCTAGTGCATAGAAATCTCTTACCTCTGAACTTGTCAGCAAGTGTAAAAACAAGGATACTCTGAGATGAACAGTTCTGTAAACCCTTTCGTAAACGAAATGAAATATTTGGTCCGAACCTTTTTCTTTTCTGAGGTGGGGAAGAAGGGGGGGGGGAGGCGGGGACGGGTAGTCATTTTCCTACAATACTAATAACACCTTTATTTTTGGTCTATGACTGCTGTCCACATAAAAAAAAATTGCTTGAAGTTATGAGAGCAAATTTAGAATGTTAACAAAAAAGACAACATCGTTTGCGGAGCGTTCGCACCTTTCAACCAAGTGAACATTGTTAACTTAAGACGATGTCAAATCAGTGCAAGCTTCAGAATGACCAGGAAAGCTTGAGACATTTCCTCTACTGCGAGCGCACTTGCTCTTGGCAGTATTCTAATATTTACGTAGGGAATGGGGGAGGGAGAGTATCCCGGCAAGCCTCAACCCGGTGGACTATTTAGGGGGACGCAGTGGCTCTGTGGTATGGCGTCTGCTCACGGAGCAAACGGGCCGGGATCGACTCGCGGGTTCTGC
>JBCEWB010089097.1:0-12538 GCA_039654565.1 Peronia peronii
ATTTAACTCAATGTCCACAACTTAACATCAAGAGATTAATCCTTTGATGAGGGCAAATTTTTGCATTGGCATTGCTAAATTCATAGTCAAGTTCGAAGGATATTGGATGTTTGGTCAAAACTCAAGTAATTATGAATAAAATGCCATTGTTTTATTGAAACCATTCACTGTGAGTCAAATCCAATGTTTTAGTTTATCCAAATTTCATGACAGAAAGTAAATTATGAAAATGAAAAGTTTTTATTTCTTTCGCAAACAACTTTTTATGACCCAAATGAAGACCTACAGACATTTAGAATTTCCGTTTCCCCTGGTCCTCTGCATTGTATATGTTATTCATGTGTATGTTTTAAAATAAAACCACTTAGATCCAGGAAATAGGAAAGAAATTTCTGTCTGTTCAATTTCTAAAAATATGTCATCAATACTGGTATGTCACAAAGATTTCAAGTTGTTAACATAACATCAATTACATGGCTAAGTATGTGACCTCTTGGTCTCCAAACACATTCTTTTTTATTGGAGCAGATATAAATGAATACAAAAAGTCATGTAAAAAAGGCAGGTCTAGATCTAATATTTAAAACTTCATCACAACCACCCCCCCCCCCCACCCACGCAACATTTTAGGTATCCACCCTTGGCCAAGGCTCAGTGCTCTCGAGATCTAAATATGTAGATCTAGATCTCGATTTAGGAAACTAAATATGACAAAGGCAATGACTAGACCTAGATCTACATCTCGGTCTAGCTAATCTGATCTAGATTAGAATCTAGTCTGGATCTAGATCTATCTAGAGTCTAGATTTGGATCTAAAATAGGACTTGGATCTAGACTCTCGATACACATTTTACGAAGGCTTGACTGAGGCGGAAGGGAATAAAGAGACATTTTACCTGACAGTGCTAAAATGAATGGAACACCAATAAAAGAAAGCAGTAGAAGTATAATTTTGGCCATGGCTAAGCCAAAATTTCGTCGGACGGCAACCACCAATTCCTCTCCGCAACAGAAATGCGTAAAACGGTAGGTTTTCTTTCGGCTCTTCCTTGAAGACAATGAACAACAAATATGGCTGAACGGTGTGAATATTAATGAATTACCATGACGTCATTCAAGCTCCCATTCCTACGTAAACTTATTGTTATTTTCTTTATTCCATTAAATATAGCTTTTTTCTATGAAGCAATCATTAAATAAAATTAAATTTAATGTTGTTTTTTTTTATATCGTTCATTAATTGCATTCAAGGAGAAAAGACTTCGAGAATTGCTTCTGAATGTTATCTGGCAAGGAGTAAATACCCTTACAGGAACAGCCGAATGATAAAATTTGTGCCGGAAGTTTGAAACCAGCTGGATTGGGCAGTCTTATGCCTGTTTGAAATGTGCTTCTTTGTCTCTTTAGTTAAAAGGGAGTATAAATGTAAAGAAAACGTTCGCACACATGACTCGAGGGTACCAAAAAAATAAATAAAAATCCATAAAATAAAAAAAAATAATTGGCGTATATAGACATCTAAGTTGGTGAAGACAACAAGTGTTCACTTCAGGAACCTTTTATATAGCATGTACGTATATTCAAGTGAACTAATAATTCGTTCTACGATGGTTGATATTGGATAACATGGAAATCTGTATTTCTGTCACATTCTTAGCTCATCAAACAGATCTAATACACAATTCGCCAGGATATTGAAAAGTGAATAGATCGTGATTTATGAATGACAAAAAATAAAAGAAAATAATCCAGTGTTTACTGGTATGGAAATATAATGTATTGCTACCCTACTGAACACTGATTAATTTGATGGCAAATTATTAACTTGAAAACTTTAATTTTTGTGCAACTTTGTTCGTGTCTCCATGAAATATAATAAGGCTACTAACACTTGAACAGGAAAGGTGGCTTGAATGTTTCTATATCACATTGCACAGCACAGTGTTCTTAATCAATCCATCAGTGTCTATCATTAGCTCATCTTATATTATCTATTATTGGATGAACCCTAACAAAGATTCTGCATTGATTATTGAAATACGAACTGCTAATGTATCAATTAATTGTATCAATATCAGAAGCAACTTGAATTATCCCTGTAATGTGAATGGGTGTGGCAGAATTGCCACTGATAAACTTAAGGCAAAATTAAATGAGTTAGAATTACATATACAATGAAAATGTTCTTATTATCTAAGAACATATTACCAGCCGAGTTAATGATGTAAGCATGCCTGATGTGTAAAAGATGACATTTATATTGAGTGTTAAATATGATGAATCTTATAAAAATTCTGCATATCAATCAAGAAATAAATAATGTATGTAACTGTCACCACACATTGTGCCTCCAATGGTCTAAACTATTTCTCATTTTGTCAACAGAGTAATATGCCATTGTTCTTTATTTATTTTTATGATTCTGGAAACCAGTACTTATTTCATGTAGACCTACTTCTGTTTTATTTACATGTATTTATTTGTCTTAAATTCATTTTATAAATACATGTGCTATTACGGCTAATAATGCTCTATATTGTATCATTCATGGTGGAACATTATCTTTTTTTTTTTTTTTTTGAAAGGACGACCAACATCATTTAGGGTGTGGTGAAACATAGGAAGGATACAGTCAGGAACGCCAATACTGCAGGAATAGGAGTCTGCTTCTCAGTTACAAATCAGATAAAGACTAGGCAGAGATGCCGCTGCCCAGGCAAAATTTTAAAATCCAAATTTCTACCCACAAAAATTCTTCTCGCCAAACTGGGCATGCCTTAAAGTGGAGACAATCCGCTTGAAAGGCTACAGACATTTTTTTTTTTTTTTAAAGATGGTGGACGGCATAAAAAGATGCTGTTGAACAGAGCGCATAACAAAATAAGTTTTAACTCGGTGAAAGCAGAAGTCAAATTAATTATTTTATTGAAATTTGTATTTGGTTGGTCTTCTGAGAGGAATGCGGACCTTTTTTCTGCACTTCCGTCATGCGCAAAGCTGTTTGTTTTCATTGACTTCGTAATCTAAGCCAATGTAGATTCCACAGAGGTCTATTGTTTGTCAGTAGTGGATAATTTCCAAAGGAGTCTTCTCAATTTGTAAGTGGATCATTTGGACCAACTTACGGAGATTCATTTCATATTTCAGAATGAATTATGGTAGATCTAGATCTAATAGTAGAAACAGAGACTGAATGATTGCTCCATATTAAATTCTAGAAGAATTCACCCGAGAACTTGCACAAGATCTAGATCTAGATCTAGACAGATCCAATAGAATCTGAGCTAGAGTCTATGTATAGACATATAGACAAAGAACAAAGTAGTCTTTGGTCAGGTCAGTTAACTTCGATAATATCGAAATCAGGAAATACGCCGCGGAGCTCCTATTTGCAGTTCTGAGCAAGGGGAAGTCACTCCTTATTTGCAGTACCACTACATTTTCTGTAACTTTTAGAGTCTGCTAGTAAAAGTGTTGGATTTATAATCCCAGAAATTGTGCTATTCAGTAGATTAAAAAAAATGATAACAACAAGAAATAATTTTTAAAAGGGAGTGACTTTAATCCTTTAAGGGGAAAGGGGCATGTCCTGAAATATGGATTTTGCTCAAAATATGCGATTTTGGGCTTTTGTTTTCTCTTAAAAGCCCTGCCTTTTTTGCGTATAAAAATGGTATCAAAAAGTGGATATGTCCATTCTAAGGTGTTTGACCAATGGTCATTCAATGGTAGGCCTGGCCTACTATCAACCATGATTTGCCTCCATCTGGCTGCTACATGCAGTCGTAGATCATCACTCTATGATTAGAAATAGGCAAACAGTGCATTGATTATGACCTCTACTAGCAATATCATGAACTCCAGTGCCAGGAATGGACATTGGATGACCACTATGAGGCAAAAAAAAAAAACTGCTGATCATGCAGATTATCAGTGTTAAGCATTCTAAAATGAATTTCCACTTCCTATAAAAACTGAAATTTTCCTTTCTTTCTGGTGCTTCAGAGCTCAGTTGTGGACTTACCAGGACTATATGCCACAGTAAAGGTCAAGACACTCTTGGTTTGGCGGGCACATATATAGGCCCTCAAGAACCCAGTATTTACTCTGTGAGAACCCTTATAATGATGAGGGATAGGGAGCAAAATTTGGGAAAAGATATGCCCAGAAAGCTGAAAAACGGCAACAAGAGACACAGAAGTCATGAAGAGAGGACTAACCAATGTAGAACAGCGCTGTTCCGAGGCTGAAAGCCGAACAAAAAATTCACCATGTCCATTTTTCGCTGAAAAAAACTTCAAACGCGTTTTTCTCAAAACCTGTTAGTTTTACAGTATTTTGCTATCTACTTTTTTGTTTCGAAACCGATTCTAAACAAATTTGGCATACATCGTTTTCATAACAAGACCAAAAAACGTACATATGCGCAGCCCATTCGGTTGGTAAGTTTTAGAGAAAAATGGGTTTTTAATATGAAAAAATGGCGAAATTTGATTTTTTGTTACATGGCATTTTAAAAAATCTCTAGAAAATTTTGTATTCCATAGGAAGGGCTGAAAATATGTAACTTTTTAGATATTATGTCAAACAATATGTTCCCCAAGTTTCATCAAGTTTTGTTAAAATTTGGCGGACTGGATAGATTTTGAAGTTAGCCATTTTAGAGATGCCAAAATCCAAGATGGCGGCTTTGCCATGGCAACCATTTGAAAAAGTCGATTTTTTTTTCACTGTTTTTCTCTAATTTTAACCCTTAAAGGACCGACCATGGGAAGCACTATTATTCCCTCAGGACTGGCCATGTTTTGGAAAATTCCTTAATTTTAGGTCGCGTCAGAAAAAAATTTACATAATATAAATGGCTCTACTTCCACTTCCTTAGTTTCGAAACCAAGGTAAACAAAGCATGGTCTGGCAAGGGAAATATACACGATTGGGACTCTGCATATTGTGACCTGCGGTTGAAATATATATATATACATGAGTGATCCTTGAAGGGTTAACATGCCGAATTCGAGGTGAAAAGAGCCTATCGAACAAAAAAAAAAATCCCCCCCCCCCCCCATCCGGGCTAAAATAAATCCATAATTTTGTTTTTCGCATTTACTGTTGTACCCTTTTCCTACAGCATTCTGATGTGGTATCTCATAGAACTTCATAATAAGTCAATATTGATGCTCATTGGACTAAAATGTGGATCACTGATATGGAAAAAAAACCCACACAAAAAAAATAAGGTCACTGACAAGCTGTGTCATTAGTGCCTTTTTAGAAATATAAGAATTAAATTTTCACAGCTGACCACTGTCCTCCGTGGCCGAATGGTCAAGTGACCGTCGTGGCAATCTTGTGACCACTTGAGTCACTTGAGAGTATGAGGTTTGAATCTCTGAAGTTTCCTTTTTTTTTTTTTTTTGCTTTTTTTTTTTATATTATGTATTTGTGTATTTTCTATTCCTCGTGCCATGTGTGTATTCGTGTCTTTTAGATGGAATCTAGACGGAATCTTTCTATTTTTCTGTCTTGTTTTTTCTTTTTGAGGATGTAGTTCAAAGAGATGTGGAATGGAGGGATCTAGATCTAGATCTAGCTATGAGTTAGGCCTTAGTCCTATGGACTTTATGATCAGATTCTAAATCTTATTGCGATTAAGGCATGTGAAAACAGATATCGTCACATGACTGCAATAAATATAGATCCAAGGATTAATTTTAATTTGCTAAAAATAAGAAAAATTCTGTTCAAATTATAGATTTCGTGCATAAATCAACACTACTGCAAATAGGAAATACGCTGTACTTCAAATAGGAGCGCCGCCGCATATTTGCTATTTGCAGTAGTACTGCAAATAGGTGCAGCCTGTCAGGAAATAGACTCTAGTATTTAATTCTATAGATTCTAGATCATGGGCCATGTGTTGTCAGAGGTGTCAAGTTATTCACTTATTGTTCCATAAAGAATAACAAAGATTATTAGATATTCCCCTCCCGCATTATTGTTTTATGTTGGATTACAGACTTCAAGGTACTTGAGAGGATTTGATAGGGCCATGTGGCCTTTGATTTCTGTTCATCCCCCTGTCTAATAAGAGTTCATCATTGAATAGCAGGATTCTTTCATACTCTTATTGTAATAGTTCCATTGAATGTTGAAAGATCATGTACATAATCATCATGAGCTGCGGCTGTGCCTGTCATAACAACAGTTTGACAAAATTGAGATCAATGACCCTTTTAAGTCTCGGTGACATGGTGAGAATTAGCTCTATCACACAGGAGCCAGTCAGTATAAATATCACTGTCGCATGATCAAGTAGAAAGTCACTTTGTGTATAAAAATACACGCTCTATATGTTGAACTTGGAGGTAAACTAAAAAGAATAAAGGTATTGTCCCAAGATGCTTTTTTTTTAATAATCACTACAGATCTAAATCTAGTAAATAGTATCTAAACTGAAAAGTGAAATACTTCAAATTCCTGACAATTTGACATATCATCAGTCCCATAAGCTTCAATTTAAGAATGTTATGAAACATAAATTACATTTCCTTGTAAAAAAAAAATGATAAACCAGAAGATGCAAATTATCACCTGCTAATACAAATAAGCCTATAAGGAGAAGCCTGTGTTACATATTATATAATGTTGTCAAATTTAAATTTAATAAGTTTTTTTCACCTTTTTGAGTAGTTGACTTTTATTTAAATAAGTGCTGTTGAACATGAGATTTGTTCTAACAATGTTGAGACCTTTGAACTGAAATTTAACCTATAGTGTGTGAAACCCTGCGTGCTACGCCAATGCTTATTCCTACTCGTTCATTGCTACACTGTGATCTTTCTCACCTATGGTTTATCAGCTCCAGTTCTGTCAAATTGGTGTCATAATAGACATATAGCCGCAGCTCATTAGACACTCCTTCAGAAGGTAGAGCAAACTTAACGCTAATGAGAGAAATTCCATCCTCAAAGATGAAAGCCTCAGATAGAACAGAAGAACAGAAATCAAAGGCCACATGGCCCACACTCAAGTCTTCTTAAGAGATATGAAGTTTGCAATTTAAGAAATGATGATATGGGTGGGGAATATCAAATAGTCTCCCTGTTTTATTATTTATTGAATAATCCAGCCTCTCCTGTCAACTTGGTCCACTCAGCAAGTTTAGCACTGACCAGCGATCAAGTTATTGACATCATTAGACTCCTTGTATATTTCTTTGAAGTCACTACCTCGGCCCATACTGGCCTGTGTGATCTAATAAGAATGATTCAGATCATATGGCAGAGGGATGATAGCTTGTAGTTCACAGAGATTCTGTAACAGAATACAGCCCAATGTGAAGTGATTTGGTCCAAGCAGTCATGTTTGGTTATGAAAAAATCAATATTGCAAATGGTCTATGGGACAAGGGGTGATAAAATTGACCTCTGTGAAATTGACATGCCGTTATGAGTACAACCCCTTCTCCTTCCTTTGGCTCCTGTCAAATATTTCACATGAAGAAAGGAGGGAGTTAAGGCAAGGGATTAGAGGAAGACATTGGTCAGTAAAGGGTTCAATGTGGCTTGCATTGGGTCCCTGTGAAGCAGAAACCTAAGGAAAGCCATTAATCAAAACAAATGCCTGGCGGCTAAGTACTTGCACTGCCATCGAGATGAGACAGATTAGCAAGCTTGGCACAGTGTTGTAGCCCTTAGGCTGGGTACAGTACTAGAGTTAGCAGGAAATGAATCTTTAGCAATAAGAATCAATTTTCCATCTTGAAAAAGAGCAAGAAGAACAAAATCTGCACAACACGACAGGCAGAAGCGCGATGTTCATAATCCACAAAGAGAATAATGTTGGTCCGGGCCAACACCAGACCGGGTTATTTTGTACAGTTAATAACTTACTGAAATTTCAATATATCAAATTTTAAAAAAATATTTTGTTTCTGATTATACAAATTAACTTTATCAACAGATGACAAAAGTCCAAAATTATGCAAATTTTTCCTCCATTTCTAGAAGAAGCACCTCTCAGCAGAGGAAATGTTTTACGTTGGTTTTTTTTTTTGCCGTTTGGGATGGTATATGGGGGAATAAATCACACATAGGTTCATGTTTGCTCTTGAAACTGCTTACACAGCCAAAGAAATAACACACGAAGCTAAACAAATAAACAAAATGACACAATTTTCATGAATGTTATTATGAACATCCAATACAGAAAAATGCATATTTTAGACTTAGAGTGTTTTCTGCTTCAATGCTGTTTTAAAAATTATTGTTACATGTTTCAGATACAATAACTTGTTTAGCACTAATTCCTTCTTCACTCAATAACTAATTTCATCTTTTGTTGGTTTAGGGTTGCTTTAAGGAGGTGCTCAGGTGAGGTTTTCACCAATAAAGGGTTAAATTATCGATTTTTCGATTTCAATGAATTTTTGTAGATTTATGTCTAGGTCGAGAATACCAAGTGCCAAAGCTCAATTCTACCGGTTTCGGCCCCAAAAATGCATTTAAATGTGTATATTTTATATGTTTTGTATATTATATACTGTATTGCCCATTTTCTCATGTTTTTTGTCAGCTGAGCTTCACCAAAATCTTAAAATCTCAGCTGTTTGTTGGCATATAGGTATCAGATTTGGTACACTGATAGACTATTCATATTTTTGGGTAATAGGCTAATTAGTTTGATGTTTTTCATACTAAGAAAGCACAAATTGTTTATTCTTTTAATGTGGGTTGTCGTTTTCAACCCTTTTTCTGTCAACATCAACTTTAGAACCTTCCTGTATCTATTTATCCAATAAAGATGAATTAAACCAAGCCATAAATCTCCATATTGATCTCACCTTTCAATATACACATGTAGAAAGTAAATATTTTTATTGGTTTTGTAAATGGTAAGAAGTTTAATAAGTTCTTTATTTTTCAAGATGGCCACCATTGCCATGGCAACAAGCAATATATTTAAATTTTTGTGACTAAATAAAGTCTCAGTAAGTTATCAGTTCATACCAAAGACATTTCATATCACTGGGGCCAAATTTTAAAGTACTCAAAATTTCACCCGAGCACTCTGTTAATTCCAAATTGAATTTTTTTTTCTGGAGGTTCTGGATTTTTTTTTTTATTATTATTTTGTCTTTTATTTAAACTCGTGTTTTATTGTTTTGTGTTTTTCATGTTTATGTGGTCCTTGATGATTGGTCATATTTCTCTCCCTATTATCTTGATTGTTTATACAATGGTATTCCATTTGTGGACAGATGTGAACTCCAAATTTGGTTGACCAGTACATTATAGACAATATAGGCTACAAGTAGAAGTAAAGTTGTTTGTTGATCAGTAAAAATATTGTTTGATTCTACTGCCAGTAGCTATCATTACTACTGCACCTGTAGTTTTGTAATTATGAAATACGTTGTTTCCATTTCCAACTGCCAGGTCAAGAACTTCAGAATGAAACCTATGAGTATGAGACAGATGTATCAACTCTTGCTTCCACTTTTACTGATGAGTCAGAGGAACTATGGCTATGCCACATCAGCAGACACAGAGACTGTGTGCCCTCGGCCATGTGTTTGTACATCAGACCAGCCAGAGCAATCTGTGATACAATGCACCATATTCACATCACAAGACTGGGAGGTAACTTGCAGCAGACTGAATAATCATACAGATCTCCCAGAAAAAATACATTTGAAAGTGCAAGGTCATAGCCACAGTTTTTCAGGTCAACTCAGTTGTTTGCCTAAACTAGAAAGTCTTGATGTCTCAGGAACAGGTTTTGAAATGGAAAAGAACATGTTTCATGGTGTAGACATTGTATCCTCTTTAAATATTAGTTATAATGGAATAAAAAGCCTACCTCAAGGTGTTTTTGCAGGACTCGGTCAAGTATCACGTATAGATCTTTCACATAACTATCTCTCAGAACTGGAATCAGATCTGTTTGAAGAAATTGCTTCTCTCAGATCTCTTGATATCAGCTACAATAGACTGGATTCACCAGCACTTGATTTCTTATTAAAAATACCAAATTTAGAACAACTTAATTTAGAGTATAACAGACTTTGGGGATTTCTAACAATGTATTTACCTACCAATATCACGTCCATCAACTTGCAGGGCAATCTGTTATCAGGAATGTGTGTTGCAGAGAGTGAACATTTTTTTTATTTTGAAAAGCTGCAATACCTGGATATCTCTGATAACCCACTTGTATGCTCTTGTCAGCTACAGAAATTGTTATTCACTTTACCAAACTGGAAAACTGTTGTCAGAAATCCATTGAAAACCATTTGCAATTCTCCACAAGTCTTACGTGGGCAAAACATCCAGGAACTCATGGTAGATGATCTACCCTGTAGTGCTCCAAGTAATTTGATCAGCTATCCAACCAATGAGAAAAATGTTCTCGGATTCAGCTCAATAACCCTTGAGTGTCAGGCAGAGGGATATCCTAAGCCATCTGTTATGTGGATCACACCATGGAATGATGTGTTTTTCAATGCCACACATCAGGTCAGTGAGGGTTTCCAGTCAGTATCAACTCAAGAATTTTCCGTCTTCAAGGAATATGAAGAACCCAATGTCTTCTTTGTGTCGAGCCTACGTCTGACTGCTAACGATGAACTAAGCATAACACATTTCCGAGGAAGCATGGCAGGTAACTTCACTTGTGTGGTGATAAATGCAGCTGGAAATACTTCAGTAGATATAATACTAACGGCCTATTCTAAGATGAAGGAGGTTTACGTTCAAAGCTTATTCATGGGTGGCTACTGTGCTTCGGGACTCCTCATCTTTGGATTCTTTGTTGGCTTTGTGAAAATAGTAGTGGTGAGGCTAAGGCACTTGCTGTGTTTCAATGTGCCCATATTCTCTAAGTCGCCTTCCACACAGAAAGGGAATGATAATATTTCTACAACATTATCACTTGAAGACTCAGATAGCAAGCCAGACTGGGATGGCAAAAGTTCTAGAAATTCAGAACCAAGCTCACCTCTCATTGCATATGAGAACTCATTTGGAAATTTTCAAGCACAAGATGGCAATGAGGATCTAGAGGATGGTGATTATTGTGCTAGTAAAAGGCAACATCATAGCATCTTTGAGTCAATTGAAGAGGCGAAAGATCGTCTCCGTTTTGGGGTTGGACGTAAAATGGAGCGCATGCGCAAAAATGTCCAGTCTATCAAAGAAAGTAGCAGTGTATACATGCACAGCATTGTTGAGACTGGCAGCTCTGCAGCCAGTCGTATGAAAGCTGGAGTAGCATTGGGTGTTGAGACAGTGAAGTCCCATGTCCAGTCCTTCAAGGAGCTGTGTGGTACTGGAGATATGGGGACACAGACAATTTCTATGATTTCAGTGGAAACAGATGTGGATTCCCATCAGCAGAAAGAGGTGGTCAAACAAATGACTTTTGTCTAAGCTTTTTGTGTTATGCTTGTTACCAACAATTAGTATTCCTGTTTCCATTGTTCACACCTACAGTTATTTTGAGAAGGATTTTTTAATTGCTTAATAATCAATCTTTTGTGACATGCTCCTATTAAGTTCTTGTCTGCTGAGCAGTTAGATCCTCTTTACTTTTCTTATTTAATTCATTATAAATATTTAAGGATTTAATCTGAGATTGAAAATTGAATGTCTCTGAATTTGTTGGGTTAATCCAGGCTTAGCACAAAAGTACTATATAATGCAAAACCTGTGGCTATGCAGAGCCAGCCAGGCAAATGCTGCAAAAGAAAGAAGTATGTGCTACTGAGCTGCGATCAGGTGCACTGGATCAGTTGATAGCAATAATATAACACTATCCTTCTCTGTCTTTTTTCCCTGTAAATGATATTATCAAGATCTCAACTTTGTTTTCTACTGTCCTTTTTTCACACTCTATATAAAAAAAAAACAACAGAACTTTGAGGTGAACAAAGTAAAATCTGAGGAAGCATAAATATTTTATAATGATGTATACACTCTAAAACGGTTAAAACGAAATTTACGAGGAATGGAAATCATTTCGTTCTATCACTATTTTGTTATATCCGAAGAGGCTAAATTGAAATGGGATGAACCCTTGGATGCAAGTCTAATTATTTCTTAAGGCAAGTTCAATAGTTCATTTTCATTTTTGTTCTTGTTGTTGTTGTAGGTGTACATACATATAAAATGTGTGGTTGTGTAGCTGTTGTGTTATGTCGTTTTGTTTGTTATTTTTCTGCCTTTTTTTTTTTTTTTAAATCATCAAGATTGTAGACAAAGTTGAGTTTGGAATGGCATACTTTCTGCAGATATCCGATTTTTTCATTAAACATTCATCAACTTCACGAATCAGTGTCCTTTTGAACTGCAGTGACAAACCTGTTCTTACATTATATACGTCTTTCAACCTCCTGATGGAGGTTATCTCGACGGCTCTTTGTTAAAAAAAAAAAAAAGAAAAAAAATTCCTGTTTTAAAAAATCCTGTCTTCACTTGTGACCAAAAAAACGAGAGAAAAAAAAAAAAAAAGAATCTTGTCTTCACTTTTGAGAAAAAA
>JBCEWB010089108.1:0-12537 GCA_039654565.1 Peronia peronii
TATCTATCTATCTATCTATCTATCTATCTATCTATCTATCTATCTATCTATCTATCTAACTATCTATCTATCTATCTGTCTGTCTGTCTGTCTGTCTGTCTGTCTGTCTGTCTGTATATCCACACAGGCATTGATCAATAAGGTCTTATAAAATCACAGAGACGCCGAATGAGGAAGATTCATAAATTATATAATGAAGGAATTTTCAGTTTTTTTAATAATATCTGCAGGCATTGGCTCTGATCTTGTTGACAAAAAGATTAGCAAAGTTTAAGGGATTCAAAACCTCGCCAACATGGTTGGAGTAAAATCAGTATAATGACCTGATGTAATGTTCCTCATGCAACTATAATAATTTTAGCGCGGAGAAAAAAGTACTTGGAACTGCATGACATAAAGTTCATCCTATAGCTATAATGCTTATAGCAATGGAACAGGATATATTTTGTGTAGCGACAACTAGAGATGATTCTTTCAGACCAGATTGCCTGCAGCAATTTCACAGGGTATTCCTCATTGCTCGTACAGCAGAGACCGTGATGTGTGGTGGGACTTTTATCGATGTGCTAGAGGTGTCGGCAAGAAGGCGCAGCTTTTCCTCCAAAGATGAGTCAATATTGACCCAAAACTATTGAAAGAGAGGCAGAAAAAAAATAAAATACAAGAACCAGAAACATTGGGAAATAAAATGGAATGCATGTAAAGTTTCCAGCGCTATAGAGACACTAGGCAAGACAAAATAAATAATGTTCAGATAGTTTTGACAGTGTCTCAGTTAAACTCAGGAGAAATTTTACTATTGATAAATTGTATGCTGGCTTGATTTATATTAAATAGAATGAATAAGGAAAGCACGAAAGGGGAGAGAAAGAAGAAGGAGAAGAAGAAGAATTGGGACCGAAAAGATTTGAGTATGACATGGAATGCACGCAAAGTTGCCAGAACTATAGAGATTTTTTGTGCAATGCTCAAACGAAACCCATCGGCTGGTGAAGTGTTTGTCAGATAAAAGGAAGTTTTGAGAAATCGACTTGTCACAATAAGCTTTAGCTTCCAGTGATGTTCAACATTTACAACATTCAGACAAAATCAGGGAATGTCTCATTGAAACTGAACAAAGTCTTAAATTGCATGACACTGTTTTTAACGCTTGCGTGACACACGGTCGGTTGGCCTTTAATCATGGATTGTTCTCTGCACAGCAAATCTTCTATAATGGATATCGAAAAAGAGATGTACAGTTTTATGATAAGCAGCATTCGTCATTAATGGCCCTGGCCCCCACAGTAGCAAGCCTTATGCTGTTTGTCACCGCAGCCAACCTGACACCTTTATTCTCTAGGGCAGGGGTTCCCACCGGTCGCGTAGTTGCTTTATATATATTTCTTTCAGTGATTCTTTCCCTCTCCATCACAAAAAATTATAAGTAAATCGAGTTGCAGATAGAGGAGGGTCGAGTGGGTCTCAAGCTTTTGAGGAGGTCGAGAGTGCAAAAACGTTGGGAACCACTACTCTAGGGCTGAATGCAGAACAGTGTTCATCATATGGCATCACGCAAGGGTTAATAATTTGCATTAAAATTGAATATTTTCACCATTCGAAGGATTTTTCCAGAGCTGCACACATGATTTTATGTTCCAAGTGGAATTGACAGTCTCTCTATGTAAACTTAAACTGTTGATATTATTTACTCTAAAAGTGTTCTATGAAACTGTTCACAATAATGCCAGTATCTTCTTAATGATATCTATTAAGGTTCAAAAATGACAGTCAAGGTCCAAAGACAACTTAGACGAGTATCTTGCTATTGAACTGTAATAAGTGATATGAAAAGTCATTTGTCTCGAAACCTATGGTCAAATGAAATTGGAGTCAACTTTTTCAATATGAGATTGTAAAAATTATTCGTTTCCCGTTCTGTGTGTGAAAAGAGTTTTGTTCTATCTTCAGTAGAAGCCCAGATATTGGTCATTAAAGATGATGGGTGTAACCTGTTGCTGCAGCTGAATTTAGTGAGAAAATGGCGATCACCTTTGTTAATCCTTATTAATCCTTATGAGGGCATGTTATCAAATTACAATTTTTGAACTTTTACTCAATCTATTTCGGCAGATTTAACTCTGAAATGCATTTTTGGGACGATATAGAAGGGTTCTGTGAAGAAGAAAAAAATTACATTAAAAATTCATTCACTGTTGAAAAACACATGATTTCTCCGATTGTCTCAGTTTCACGAGCGCCTGATTTCATCGTGTCTCGTCTCATATAGATTTTTCGATGGTAGCAGAAAGAGAAATGTATGTATTCGATTTGGGTGAGGAACTAACTTATTGGCGACTTTTCTGTGCTGGGATATTTCCCTTTTGAGTTAATTCCTGTGATCTCATGATCATTGAAATACTGATTCCTTAACGAAAATTACCTGATTTACCTGAAATTAGATTTACCTGGCATTTACATGCAAAATTTAATGAGCGAGCGAGTCTTTGAGTAAACTGGCTCCTGAAATATTCAGAGTTAATACTCAGTGTAAAATGTCCGCACCAATTAGCTGTTCCAAAAGTTGGACAAGAAGTAAAATTGACCTAAAGCTTAAGGCGACATCAGAAACTTGAAATCAAACACCGCCTCTTCTGTGTTAGCCTATCGATGGCGTCTGGCCAGCTCCACAAACAGGCAGATGGATTTATCACTTTTGAAACATATTGGTTTAATTTTGGAAAATTATTAGTTGTAGTTCTGATAAAATATTTGGTGATTTGATGTATTTGCATACACACACACACACACAAAATGGAAAAAAAGAAGAAAAAAGAGAAAGAAGAAGAAGAGGAGGGGGAGAAGTAAAAGAAAGGAGAGATTGAGGAAGAAAAGAAGAAAGAAGAAGAAGAATTGAAAGAAAAAGATGATGACTAGGGAGGAGACGACAAAGAAGAAGAGAAAGAAGAAAAAGAAAAGAAATAGAAAAAAAGCACTGAGACATGAAACATTAGGGAAAGACATGCACGCAAAGTTTCCAAAGATATAGAGATCTTGGACGAGACAAATATGAAAGCAAGTACTGATAATGTCTCTTGGTAAACTAAGAACAATTCACACATACAAAACTGTCCACAAAGGTGGAAATGGCATATAAATTGAGCTGGTGTTAAACATCTTAAAATCAAACACGGCCTCCTCCGTATTAGCTCTATCGATAATGTCTAACCAGCTTCACAAACAGACAGAAGGATTTATCATCGTGTAATGTGTTAGTTTAGGTTTGGAAAATTATTGTGCCATTGATAAACTATATGATAGCTTGATTTATAAGAAATAATGACGGTAAAGAAGGACAAGAGGCAGTAGTAATAGAAGAAGAAAAATAGTAGTAGAAGAAGAGGGAGGCGAAGAAGGAGGAGACGAAGGAGAAACGTTGTGACCTGAAACATTGAGGAATCACATGGAACGCACGCAAACCTTTCAGTGCTATGAAGATTTAAATTTTGGACAAGACAAATATGAGCAATACTGTTGACATTGTCTCTCTGTAAATTCTCAAGATGGTTTACCCAACACACTCATGACACGCTTTTGGCATGTTAATGGACAGTGTACCGATTTGCACCAAACTGTCACAATGGTTGAAGCAAGGCATAAAACTGTGCTCACACTGAAGGCGACACCACAAGACATTTGAAACCAAACACCGTCCCTGCCTGGTGATTGTATCGATGTTGTCTGGAGAGCTTCGGAAAAAGGCAGAGGATTAAACATTGTTGAAACATGTAACGTTAGATCAGGAAACCTGGTGTGCCATTATAAGATTTTTGTCCTGGAAACAGGAAGAGAATTTACCATTGTTGAAACATGAATGAAGGTTATTTCAGATTTGGAAAATTCAAGTCTTGGAGATGAACCGTACCTCAGTCACGTTTCACACATTTTGTACCAAGATCGGGTTAACCCAAAGGAAAAAAGAAAGAAAGAAAGGAACACATGAGAGATTAACATTCAAAACGTAAGGTGCAAATATCCAGACATCATTAACATGTAAAACTCGCTTGACTAGAAGGTCAACATCAGATTTGTTTTTCTTTTTTTTTTCCAGTAACATTCTCTCAAAATGGACTTGAGGAACTTTCATTCTAAGATCTTCAATTAGTGTGTTATTGATGAACTATGTGCTGGTTTGTTTGGAGATCTTGGACAAAGCAAATATGAGCGATAGTATGGACAATGTCTTGATGTGAATTCCGGAGCAATTTTACCAGACACGCCCATTACAAACTGCTGCCCTGTTAAAGGACAGTGTATGGTATTTGTATCAAGTCGTCACGAAAAACGGACAAGGAACAAAGATTGGGAGGATGAAATCAGAAGCTTGAAATCAAATACTGCCTGTGCATATTGGCTCTATCGATGTGGTCTGGCCAGTTTCGGATAAAAAGGCAGAGATTTATCAATGTTAAAACATGTAATGCTAGATCTGGAAACCTGGTGTGCCGTTATAAGATTTCTTTAAGAAAAACAGGATTGAGGAAGAAGCAGAAGGAAAGGAAGAATATTTGCTTGTGAAATTTCTGAGAGGGTTTTCATAGCTGGAGGGTAGAGGGAGTGGGGGGTACGGAAAGAGGTTTGAATAGGGAAGGGGACAGATGGAGAGAAATTCGGAATAATATTGACTTAATATGCTATATTTATCATTCTTGGGGAAAAAAGTTATTTCCGGATAGGAAAGTTGGCGAGCTCTAATCAAAAGAAAATATTGACCTGCAAGACAGACCATCCCCAGACAGTGACGTAACACTCCTGTAAAATTTCAGTGCTGAGTCAAAATCTTTTTTTTTTTTTGTGAGAAAATGTTGGATGGTTTTGACATCACTAGAAACTGTACCAAACGATACTGATTATAAGATTTGCAAATATGTCGTAAAGTTCCCATTGCTGTAGATTATTGGGGGGAAAATAAAAGCTGGACAGAAGGGATGAAGGGGTGGAGAGGGAAGGGAGGAGGGGAATGTTCAGTGCTAAAATATGTTATGTTGGGCTCGAGGGTTGGTATATGGATGACGTAATGTGAACTTGCCAAGGAAGACAGCAGACAAAAGCATGAAAAACAGTATTATGATGTCGTTCCTCAGCACGTTCCATATATTTAGATTTTGACGGTTTTTCAATGGGATGGGGAGGGGGAGGAGGGCGGGGGTGGAGGGGGTCGGAAGATTAAAATTCTCTATGTGTGAAACTTTACCAAAGACAAGCCCAACCCGATTCATGACGTCCATCTTGAAGCCATAGATGGATTTGACATTTGGATCACCTGCCACGGCCTGTCCACGAATGTCAAGCCTTTGTGGACACTCCGGAACAGCACTGTAGGAGATGTCTCCTCCTCTCTTTGTCGCCCCACCCTTCCTCTTTCTATTACTTTTTTTTGTTGTTTTTCCTCCCTAACTTCTTCATTTTCTCCCCGCCTTCGAGTCGTTTTCTCTTCAATATCTCGCTTAAGGTTATCAGTTTCATTTTTTTTTTGGACCTTTTTGTTAATGTTTTTTTTTCCGTTGCCTCGTTTCTGTCTCTCTCTCTAGTTCTTTAAACTCTGCTTGTTCTTTATGCAATGCCTGATAATGATCTTGTGTGAGGAAGCTGGAGGATGAGAGAGAGAGAGAGAGAGAGAGAGAGAGCAGGGCCGTAAAGGCAGGGAATAAACTGATGGCATAATATATTAAATCGAATTCTTTAAAGTGCAACCGTGACACATAAGATACACTGACACAAACAGCAACAATAACAACGAAGTTGCTGAGACTAGAAATGAGGAAAAATGTTACTGTATTTAATATACTACATTGTATTGTGTTATATTATATCATAACTGATGGAAAAAATTGTTTTCCATTTTTCTGCAATAAATATTTTTTTAGTCATAAGAACATTCTAAATATTATTCTGGTACAGAAATGATTACTCTTTGTAAAACAAAAACGAAAAAAAAAACCACCGAAAATCGACATTTTGACCCAAAACTGGCCAATCCAGGTGCCCACCTCCGCCTTAACAGCTTCCTGACTATAGAGTAATTCGACCGGCGAAATAATACATATAGTTCTAGACATCAATCTGGGCACATTTCCTATCGACGAATGCACTGATAAATTGTCCTTAATCACCATTCCTAATAACAGTTACCAGTGAGTCTATGTTCCAACTTGCTTAGTTTACTATTTTGTTTTAAGGCAAAACTGTTCTTTTATAACTCCTGATTGCCCACCACAACAAATCTCTCTCATGATGTAGCTCACGCCAAGCTATTCATGATTTACCCTTGGAGGGAGGACATAGATTTGCTCTGTGCTATACTAATTTAAATTTTAAACATAGAAAAAGAAAGAGGAAAAAAAAAGAGATTGATTTGCTTATAGTTTCTTTGAGTCCCGACAACAAAATGAAATAACGCTTTTGGGACATATCCATTAGAAGATGTATATATCAGTTCGAACTCCCACACCCAGGGAGTCAACCTTGGCACAGTTAAAGTATCAACACTGGTGTAACCCTTCGGTTGTTGGCTTTTGAGATGCTGGACAGATCATCAACTTTAACGGAGAAGGAACAGCAGAATGAATGCTCATCTTGGCAGTGAAATGGTTAACAGTATGAAACATACGTTCGACCTGAGACAAAAAAAAACAACAACAACAAATGATACTGACTCTTAAAAGGAAAAAAAATTAGGGTATGGAAAGAAAAAAAAAACAACAAATAAATCAGACTGGCATAAGACCGTTGAGTGATTGAAGAGTCCATGTCTCGGTTCACCTGGTTCAAGTTCTATAACTCATTCAATGGCTTTAGCTTCCCTATTTTTTTTTTTTAAAGATTCATCTGTGAAACCTCAGGAAACAAAAGCCTTATTTCATTTCGCGCTAATTTTCGTTTCGTCTCACTATGGGTAGTAAAACAAATTCCGAATTTTCGAAATGATTGGAAAATTGTGAATAGCATGGAGCGCAGCTGTTGTCTTTTACACCCTCAATCAGTCATGAGGAGTGTTTGCAGAGAGGAGCAGAAATGGATAATTAACATAATCATCATCATTTTAAATAAATATCTTGAGTTATAGACTTTTGACAAGAAAGTGGAATTAACTTAATCTTAACTGAAATACAGAGACTTCATTTCAGCACAGATTTGTTCAAGTTTGAAACTTATAGCCGTGACATCTGGACCAGAATGTTCTCTAAACGGTGTTGTTCTGCTGTACTCATTTTTTATACTATTATTAATATCGATTTTTCTCATTGTTTTGAAAATATACATATGGATCGAGCCATTAGTTATGTTCATCAGAGTGAAGCGTGAACTTTGTAATGATAGTTATGCAACTGTGCTCCTCTAAGACCAATAAGGAAATACAGATTATTCCTAAAAATCTTTAAAAATAAAAAAAATGAACAAAGAAATGGCTGAAGATATCAAATTGAATACCCAAACGAAGAGAAAGAAGACAAAACAACAAACACATTTTCGCTGACCAACGACAAGCTAAATCATCCAGAATATGAACATCAAAGTGGGCACGCTTGAAAACACTTTGAGTGGCAAGGTAATATATATTTAAAAATCCCTCCACGAATATCGTAGGTCTTCTACTGGTACATGAGGATAAACTAACAAAACAGAGAAATACCTATTCTCCGAAATTAATAAAATTGCTGCAGCCACTTTTTTTCCCTTCTGCTTGGTTCTCTATCAGGGCAAAATAACGTTCCTTATTGTAATCGTCCTCTGGCATTTCATCCAGAGAAGACCACGGTCTTCTAGAGACAGTTTAACTTTATCATTTTTGAATATCTGCTCATTTCAGTTCATCATCCACGCGTCTTTTCTACATCACGCTTAGCATTTTCTTAGTCCTTTTGCCTTGTGGATTCCCTACCAAGTTCCCTCTAATGATCCCACTACCATCCTTAAGAGACAGGGGAGGAGAGGGAGAGGGAGAGGGAGAGAGAGAGAGAGAGGCGTGCGGTCCTGAAAAATGGGGTTTTTAGAATAAAAATATGAACATCATGTTTTTGCTAGTTTTAGACATTTTGACCTCTTCTAATATGAACAAAATAGCGGTTGGGCCAAAAAGGTCAATCTTATGCTCCGAAACGGTACCGATACGGCACCATCAAGAGACTATATAGAAAGATTATGAAAATTCAATTGTCATTTTCTCAAAATGTGCGTTTTTTTTTTTTTTTTCACTTTTTCCCCTAAGACTTTTTTGTTGTTGTTGTTTTGAGACAATTGACTTCAAACTTTGAATATACATCTACATTCTTCATCCGATGTATTTCAACAATATGCATCCCTATTTCTAAATTGTGTTCACATGTTTTGCAGGAAAATTGGATATTTAGCCGAAAATGGATAAAAATATAGATCCGTAATTATTGGTTTCATTCCAGCAAAGAATTATACAACACAAAGATTTGCAAAAAACATTTCAAAGGTTATGACATCTGGGATCCGGTTTTTGTTTGTTTGTTTTTCGTTCTTTTTAAGGTACGCTCATTCCGCAATTTCTAGATTAAGAATTTATTAATGTGTGTTTTCTGAGGGTTACTGAGGAAAGCTTTTCTCTTCATTACTTTTCCTGTTCTGAATTATTTTTTAAAAATTAATTTTAAAAAAAAAGGGAGGGGGGGATTCAAAGAAACTTTTGATTGAGTCAGCAGCAAAAATTGGTGAAATGTTGGTCGGCCCTGATGAAAACATGCATGAGAATTTGCCTAGAAGTAAGTTTAAAAAAATGCAAAGAACAGACATGAAAGTGCATCAGAATTATTCGGAATACTTCAACACCGATTATTGCTCTTGGAGTATTGCTCCGACTGTTTGGACTGTATTGCCTTTAAAGTCAAAGCTAAATTAGGGCACAACCCCTAAAACCATTGTCTGTGAATACTGGCCCTAGAGTACTATATCTTGATTAGGCCATATTGATCCTAGAGTACCATTCTCATAGTGCTGGATCTAAAATACAATCCAAGACTATTGATCCTACAGCATTGGCCCTACAAAATCGGGAGGGTAATACTCTAAAATGCAGCCCTCAGTGTACTGGCCCCAGAGTACTATCCTAGAGTATTATCGCCAGTGTATTGACCCCTCGACCCCCCCCCCCCTTCAAAGAGTACTGTGGTTCCTCCCTTCCCCCCCCCCCTCCCCTCAAGAGTATTGACTTGAAGTATTGCATTACTTTAGTGCTCCTAAGCATTGCCCAAAGAATATTGACCCTAGAATTTTGTCCATAGACTTCTGACCGTAGAGTATTGAACCCAGAGTACTGGTCCCAGAGTACTGACATTGCTCGCCGAACACTGACCCCAGAACATTGAACCCAGAGTATTGCCCCTAAAATTCTGACTGCCGAGTAATATCCATAGAGTATTGACCCAGAGTGCTGTTCTTATAGTACTGACCATAGAGTATTGTCTCTGAAGTACTGACCCCAGAGCATTTCTCGCTGAGTATTGTTCCTGAAGTGCTGACCTTGGACTGTTGCCTCTTATGTACTACATCTAAAGTGTTGACCATTATACTCACCCCAGCATTACCCCTAGAGTACTGACACCAGCATATTGTCCCAGGATACTGACTGCATTGTAATGTCCATAGAGTATAGTCCGTCTTGTCATTAGTTACTGCCTCTAAAAATTGTCTCTGAAATCAAATTCCCATCCTATTCAATCTTTCTTCACTGAAAATACCCTATTATCATAGAAATCTTTGTTCACCCGAGTACACCTTGCACGGGTGATAATCGCTGTATTTCCTTAAATAAATCCTATTGTTTTCACCACTGACTGATTATGGTATATAATTATGTAGAACACACTCGGAGCTCCTGTCTAGTCGTCGTAGTTTGTTACAGTCAAGCCTATGTTTAAATACAAACTTGCTGTTATATCGTCTTGTCACCACAGATCGTTAGTAACCATAGGTGTTCCATGCGTCATACTGTGGTCCTTTTATAGAAAGGAGATATACCAATAAAGTAGAAGGCACAGTTCCGTATCATGTTACACAGTCTTGGTCAGAATTATATGAAAAGTGATAATGCAAAAGGTGACACGTGATCACCTTTCAAATTTAAAAAAATAACAACAAAAATTGAGTTATTGATAAAAGAAATGCAAATGGTTCAAAGTGATCAGATTCAAGTTTTAAGAAAACTGGATTTTTATTTCTATTATAACTATTATTATTATTATTATTACTGTTATTGTTATTTTATGAAAGAAACACATATGGTATAAAGAGTTCAGACTGCTGGGTTTTTTTTGGTAACAGGTAAAATCAGACCTTAAATGCATCTAATTTGTATTTCTGTTCCAGATATTTTTCTCTTGCGATGAAAGAGCACGCAGTAAAGATTAGCCATGAAAACACGGCAGTGAGCACAGGATAAGAAAAAGAAACAGTACCATCTGCGTCACCACTACATGACATACACATAGTACACGCCTTCTCTTTCGAGTTTCAAATGTACTTATGTTTTGACGCGTGTCTTTAACAGAGGAGAGTGTTCGATATTTCGTGAAGTCTTGAGGTTCTCATGGAGATTACACGATTCCGTGTAACATTCACCTTGTTGAATTCCAGGGTCTGGTGAAGCTGGCCATTAGCTGATGATGTCTAGACTGTGGAGGGATAGTGACACAAGCAAGCTCTGATTGCACGTCCAAAATCAGCGCTCACTATTGATCAGAAACTGAAATAGATAAACTTTGCGGAGGGAGGGAAATATGGAATGATTGTGAGAAGAAGCAATGGTGGAAGAATGAATGGGTGAATGGATAAATGGGTGGATGAATGGAGTGAGGGAGGAATGAAAGGATGGATGGATGGATGGATGGATGGATGGATGGATGGATGGATGGATGGATGGATGGATGGATGGATGGATGGATGGTCGCATGGATGGATGCGTGGGTGCATGGATGGATATTAAGTCAATCTAAAAAATCCTAAAGTTTTTGATTAAGTGGGAAAGCCAAACAACTTGACACGGCCGCTTTGTTAAAACACGAAATCGATTGAACGCCGAACAAAATTCTCGAGATGAAAGAGTTCAGTTCCTCGAATCAGTCAAGCTTTTAGAATAGTCGATAAAATTATTTCATTTCCGTCCACTAAAGTTGCTCCATCAATGTAAGTAAGGTCTAGATACCCGATATATATTTATTTAAATTCTCTATAACCTTCTCAGGTTCTTAAATAAACTTTCCTTCGTGTTAATCTAAGGCAGACCTGGAAAGTCTAAAAACATTTAGATGGAAATACGTGTATCACTTTTACAGCTTATAGCCCGTGCATCGAACAGTCTCTCAGTCAACATAAAGTACAGTTTCATAGAGATAAAGATCTATACCTATCCATGTATGTTGATGTAGGTTGAGCGATCAGGTGAAATACGGCTGATGCTAAATGTTCATGCGGAAAATTATGCTCGCATTGGTTTCAGTGCAAAGAGAAGTGGGTGTACTTTACTTTCGTGAAAGAAAATAATACATTATTTACCTACGACTCTTTAGTGCTGAAAATATTCACACCGCCATAATTAACTCCTTTGAGCTCATGTTAAAAATATTGAAGCCTCTTGACCTTTGACGTCCAAATTGTTTCACATAGCCACACAACGTTGTACATCCATTTAATGTTACTGGCCAACAAATAGGTCGGTTTTTTTTTTTTGGGGGGGGGGGGGTTGTTTTTGTTTTCTTCACCCCTTGAATGCCACGACTAGAACTACTAATCTTTGAAAGTTTATTTCAAACTCAGGAATGACGTAATATATATGTAGACACAGCAGCTCACAAATTTATATTTTGGTTTTCAGCAGTTATCTGCCTACCTCTACACCCTAAAAAAATTAAAATCACTCATGTTTTTTTAAGGAGAGAGAAAGAGAGAAAGAAAGAGAAAGATATCAGAATGCGTATTCGTGAATCTTGGCAGTGACATGGTTAAAGATTTTGCACAAGACTCAAATCCCCACTCCATTTATTTTCATGTTTGAAACATTTATTTATTTGTACAGAAAATGTCAGCCTAACAAATCCGACCTTTGCAGTTGGAGCCAGGGGCGTTCTGTTCCTGTAAACACCAGCTGACAGTTGACGAGTTCTGAAAGTGAAGAAGCATGTAAGGTGTAGGAACAATAAAGTTCTTTGCTCGTTATTGTTTTGCTCTTGTTTGTTCATTTTATTATTATGTTCTTTGGTTTGAAGTTTTACTTGCGGTGACCTGACAGCAGATTTAGGGAAAACCTTAAAACGCAGAATATCTTCAGGAGGAATGACGTCTTCAATTTTTTTCTTGAGAACGTTTGTTTTGTTTTGTTTTGTTTTTGTTTTTAGTAACAAAGATTAAAGAAGGAAAAATAAAAAAAGAAGATACGGCAAACTCATAAAACTGCCAACACCGACAGGTAAATGGAATCACAAATATTTTGATAAATATTCTGCACTTCCACAGAACAATTCTTATGACTAGATTCGC
>JBCEWB010089119.1:0-12537 GCA_039654565.1 Peronia peronii
GGGAGGGGTTTTTACTGGGGGCCCCCCCCCCCCCCCCCCCCCCCCTCATCACCTAGTTAATTCCGTGTGACAATGGACTTCGATTCTTGCACGGAATAAAATTTATCTTTCTCCAGGTCAGTATTTGATTCAGACATAATAATATTCTTTTATCGTATCACTCTCTTCCAGGTCCAAGCTGTCTACAACGAATCAGTATAATAACAGATTACATGGAGTTAATAAATAAATACACAAATAAATGGAAGAAATAAAGTATAAAGCTATAAAGAAATGAAAAATAAATTAAAAAATGGAATGAATAAATTATACATTGGTAAATAAATAAATAAATAACAAATAATAAATAAGGGGTCAGATAAATATATAAATAAATAAATAGATACCATCACAATAGATAAGAAATAATGTTCTATGTTATGGAGATATCTCATGAAGTTTTCGCTTTTCTAGTTTCTTTAACATAATATTAATTCATTGTCAGGCTTATAAACGATGACGAATAAAAGAATAAATAAAAAAAAATGTGTAAAAAAAAAAAACAAAAAAAGAAATGAGACAGTTGAGGGATAATAAAATTTAGACAGGCATAAAGAAAAGTAAATATAAGAAAAGCCATAAAAAAGGCTTGAACAAAAATTAATATGAATGTGAATTAATGAATGTGACAGATAAGAAATAGAAATTAATTTTTAAAAATACGAACAGAAGACATTAAAAATGACAAACGAAAAACAGGAACAAAAAAAATTAAAAAGGAAAAACAAAAAAGAAAAAAAAAAGAAAGAAAAAAAAAAAAAAAAAAAAAAAAAGAAGAAGACGAAGAAGAAAATATATAAAACAGCAAATATGGTGAGTAAAAGAGCATATTTACATGATAGCATTCCTTGACTTCAGCCCCGAATGTAGTTAAAACCTCAAGTCACAGGAAGTCTCAGTGTTCGAGGAACGTGTGGTTCTGTAATCTGGGATTTTTGTCGCCGGTCGTCTGCAAGTGGTGTAAATGTAGATCATCTGTACATTCTGGACAACAGTGGAACCGGACATCTGGTATAACGTATCTTCGCTGGAATAACACTTGTGCTTAAGAGAAGGTGACTAGGGAATGGTCTGGTGACAGAGGACCCTATCAGTTCCATGACATTGAGAAGGAATATATATATATCTACAGATTTAAGTCAAACGATGATTCCGTGGCTGAGACAGTTCTTGATAAGTTTGTAGGCGAATTATTTACGTTCTCCACTCTTGAAGTGGCGTAGACATTTCTGTTGTTCTCAAGAGGACTAGCAATAGTCAGCATGGGACAGAGCAGGTCATCACTCGACCGGGATCTCAGCTTTAACTGATGGCTAAGCTGGGACTGTTCAGTTGGTGGCGGATCCTGCCAGACCTCTTGCTGATGATGTGCAGGGGAGACAAGAGTGGATATTTCTTCCTCACTGCAGCTACGTGGTAAGAGAAGTGGTGCGAGCTCAGGCATTGCTTGAGGAATAGGCGAGTCTGAGTTTCGTCCCCTGCAGGGCTGAAAGGCCAGAGTTTCCCCCGAGGAGCTGACGCTGTAAATGCCAGCGTTGCTGTGCCAGGACAAACTGTCATCCATAGAGACGCTGTCACGTGATCTGTTGGTAAAGATCCCTCTTGTCGGTGTTGATACATTTCCCTGATCAGAAAGTGAACTGTCTGATTCTGAAGAAATACTGGGAGATGCTCGGATTGGACATCGGGGTGGGAGAGGAGGTCTTTCTGTGGGCAGGGAGTTATACAGCTGGGACCTTATGTTACTAAAATGTCCATAATTTCTCAGACAGCGGAGGTCTGTCTCTGATTTGTGCCTGGTACACCCTGATCCTGACGCCAGTGTTTGTCTTGGAGGGGTTGATATTGGTTTGAAGTTGTAGTCGATGACAGGCTGACGCGGTGGTAGGCGAGGTCTCGGCAGAGATTTTGCACACAAGTCCTCACAAGATCGTGTGCCGCATGTGCTTACCATCTCACTACTCATAGTATCCGAGCACTCCTGGTGAATGTCAGCTGTACTTCGCCGTAATATAGATCGTAGTGGCTTCGGCTCTGAGCCAGCAGTTTTCTGGCCACCATGTAAAGTGCGAGTTTTTCTCTCGGGACGACCAAGTTTATGTTTCTTGGCATGATCATCTTCGAAAGTCACGGTAGAGCCAGACCGTCTTGATAGTAATGTGTCTGTGTTCGGTTCTAACCCTCCATCACTCTGCCTCTGACGTCTTGATCCAGACTGACCACGCGACACAAGTCTGTACACCATCTTCTGGTTGGACATACACGAGCAACAACTGGTCAGATATTTCCGTTTCAAAAACAACACAGGTAAAATGGCGCAAGTCAGTAACAGAAAAACTAGTGCAACAATTCCTACAGTGAAGAATGTACTGTGATCTTTGCCTTCGCCGTGATGTTGAACTGAACTGGAATGTACTGAGACATTAATAGTGGCTTTCAAGTTGTAACAATATGTAACATGATCGGCAGAGCACTCACAGCTACTCTTGTGTAGATATTCAGAAGAGTTAAGAGTAAATGTGGCTATGGATCCGTTCCAGATCTTATCAAGGAGTGTCACACTCTGGTCAGATGATCTACACTGTAGGTGAAGTGAGGACACAGGGGGATTCCCTCCCTCCACCAAACACGTCAGGCCGACATCCTCTCCTTCTCTTACATGGATGTCATGGCTCTCCTTTACATCCACATCTCCATACTGGAACTTGGGACGTCGTGACGGTGGCCAGAAAATGTTCATTGCTTTCTCTTGGGCTACACCTTTGAAATTTCCATTCCTGTAATAGATTTCGCATCTCACAGTCTCATTTTGTCGAGATCTGTTAGGTAAATATGCATATGTAGATTGGACGCTGTGGTATTTATCAGTCGGTATTTGAATGGACAAATCTTGTTGTTTCATCTCTTGGTCAATGATCCACTGAAGTTGAAATGGATGCTCGAACCACATGGCCGTGCAGTTCAGATAGACCTTCTGTTGTGAGTTGTCACATAGATGGACAACAGGAGGTACGCTGAGAGAAAACTCAGATCCACCAACAGTAACCTGGTTTGTTCCAGTAACAAGTGGGGATCTGACCGCTGTTTTAACGTTGTTTACATTAGGGAACATTGACACTTGATACTCGTACTGTCCAGGCTGGTCAATGTTGACAATAGCAGAACAAGATGCAGAATAATAGCCAGTGTCCGGTGAAAATGTTTGAGTGTAGTGAAAATTAATGCCTTCAGTGCCCAATTTCTTTCCGTCCCTTGTGTTTGAGTACATCTCACAGATTGGTTCAGGATATATTTTTATTGTGTGACATGAGACTTTGATCTTGTCGGGAAATACAAAATCAGCCGTACATGACACATCAAGTGGCAGGACATAGACATCAGACATTTGGAATGCTCTCACAATTGTGGACTCGGACTTCGTAGTGTCATAAAACAGACACGTAAAACTGACATCTTTTTTTGATGACCCGATGGTCAGATGACTTATGAACTCCGTGTCTCCCATTTTAGAGATGTTGACCTGATATTGACTTGGTACTGTAATGCTAGAACTGTTGCAGTTCTCGATTTGTCGAGAGCAAGTAAACAAAGGGGAGGCTTTTTCCTTCTTGGCATCCTTTTCCCAGGTGATGCTCCTAAGAAATGGAAGAGAAATTTATACATTGATTCAAACAATTAAACCAGATCAACTGTAACACATTGTCCATGTATTCACGCACTTCCAAAGATGGCCGTTCAGTGATACTGACAGGTATACAAATATATAGACATACACACGGAATAATACATACAACAGGGGAGAACTGTTGATACACTAAGCGTAAATGAAATGATGAGTTGGGAAATGAATGAGTATAAACATAAATACATATATATATCAACAGATAAATATGCTTTTCAGTATGAAGGATTTTAGTTGGATCTATCCGAATGAGATTCATTTACTACAAAGTTGAACTGTTCCTTTCATAGTTTAAACAGTTGATATCGCATTTCGGTTGTTTTCTTTTTCCTTCAAGATCGCTCTTTTAGTGTGCACTTTTGATATCAAATATTTGAGAGGACAAATTTACTAACGAATCTGCTAATTAATGGGTCGAAAGGAAGAAAACAAAACTGACCACAGCTGAAAATAGACTCTCGTGCTACAGATGACAGATGCACATATATTGAGATACGTATTAACTACCATTGACTGTTTCCAGAGCTTAACATCGTCCTTATAGCAACTGCATAGCTGCAGTTTGGAGAATGTTTCCACTGATTGAAAATAAAACAAAGCAAAACAAACAACAAAACAAAACAACAACAACAATAACAACAACAACAATAACAACAACAACGAGCAGAAAACAATCCTTGTGTTAAACGATAATATCAGACGAATACTTGATGTTAGCTGATGATATGACGGTGTTTTCAGATTGAGGATTAATGATTTCTTTCAAAAAGGAAAGATGTTTATGCACACATATGAAATACATTTCTGTTTTCTTGTGATTAGCAAAATGTCTCAGTCAGCATGACAATGTCAATCGACTTCGAAAAAAAGAAGGTTTTGGTTTATAATATCAGAGATTGTTTAGTTGTAAATTGAAATATGGAGAATGCGCAATTGTAAGATCGTAGGAAGTTGTCTGACCCAGAGCTTTTTCAGTTCCTTTTCATCACAAACATTCTGTTGGTGTGAAGTTCGAAATAATCAACAAAATATGAGATAATGGTGACTGATATTTACAACAGGAAATACATTCGGAGAATCGCTTCAAAGAGTCAGAAAGTTGATATATTAATGACTTAGATTTGTATTTGGATGCTTGCAGAGGGATATAAAAAGCTTTGGTGAAATCTTCATGACGTCTCTGGAAAACATAACATAAACAACACTAATAAGAACAAACACTTGTAGCAAGCAATGCAAGAACAAGATCGACAAAACAACAACAAGACCAACTACGGCAGCAAACACCGACAACAATCCCAACATTATAAAAGCTCAGTCAACGATGGTGAACAAGACCTTCCATATCAAACATAAGCTCTGTTTATTGTTCACAAACTTTTTTATTTTCAGTAGGAGTGTGCATTGTTGTAATTTTACTCTTACACTTTTCAGCCACAGTTCTATGACAAAAGACACATAAACACATATACTGAAATAAATGATTATAGGAATGATTGTTTTAAACAACCTATTTACATGCGCGGCGCTGTGTAATGAAGATTCAGTTTCTCAATATACTTCCCTAATATGGTTTTCAATATGGCTGACAGAAAACGTAACCGAGAGTCAGTCTGCGATACAGAAACTAAAGCAACTGAATTACGTAACCAGTTAGCTGTTTTCGATAATCTAACAATGGTATGTAGCAACGATTTAGCGTATTCTCTATTGAAGCCTGACCGATCTTCTCCACTGGGAATGCCAAACTTAATATATCTTATTAAACCTATCAGGCAAAGTTAAAGCAGGAATGAATGGGCGCAAGAGGAAACAATGAGATAAATGCGATAGAGAGAGAGAGAGAAAAAAAAATGAGGGGGGGGGGGGAAGATGTGCAATAAACGTCCAGATAATTACTGTATGACGAGACAGAAGAGGAGGGGAAAGCTTCCATTATAAAAATGAGAAACAAGGACAATGATGATTAAAAAAAAGGAAGAAAGTGAGTGGGTACGGGTGCGAATGGTTTGAACGCTTGAAACAACTCAATGAGAATTGCCTACACCATCAGTTAATGAGGTCAGATCATTGATGGTAAAAACTCGAATGCTGACTTCTTCTTTCTGAACTGCTGCTTCGATGACAAAATTATGTATTTTGGAAATGATCATATTGAACTTTTTAGTCAGGAATCAGAATTACAGGCACGGAATTGCTAGAGGATAGATTAGATGGGGGACAGAACTGGGTATGGCCAAAAGTTGTATCATTAGGGTTTTGTCAACAACGTTCAGATTCTGGTCGAAACAACAGTCTGGTTGTCTCTGTGAACGGGTTGGTAACGACCGCGTGAAACAGCAACATCTCTCCTGTCAGGAACACGAGAATTGGAAGTGACCCTAGAAGATGGGGCGAGGATGGTATTGGTAATCTTACAGGTACGGCGACAGAACATGTAAACAACTGCAATACCAGCTGTGCAAACTGCCGCTGTCACTGTCAACAGGATATAAAAAAATGATGCAGTTACGGCTCAGATAGAACGTTCTTGCTGTATACGAGGGAACACTAAAATAGTGAGAGTGGTTTTCAAGTTGTAACACTGTGTAACATGATCTTCAGAGGACACACAGCTACTCTTGTTTAGATGTTAAGAAGATTTAAGAGTAAATTTGGTTATGGATCCGTTCCAGATCTTATTAAGGAGTGTCATACTCTGGTCAGATGATCGACATTGTAGATGAAGTGAGGACACTGAAAACGTCAGGTCGACAGTCTCTCCTTCTCTTACATGGATGTCATGGCTCTCATTTACATCCACCCCTTCATATTGGAACTTGGGAGGTAGTGAACGAAGCCAGATCATCTTCATCGTCTTTTCTGTTGTGTTGACAAAGAGCCCGTTAAGGGTGTAGATTTCACATTTCACTGCCTCATGTAGAAGAGATTTGTTGGGCAGATATTCGATTGTAGATTGTAGGCTGTGGTATTTAACACTTGATGCTGGGTTTGAGATATCTTGTTTCGTCTCGTTGCCAATAATCCAGTGCAGTTTAAAGGGTTGCTCATAAAACAAGACAGTGCAGTTCAGATACATCTTTTGTTGTGAGTTGTCACATAGATGGACAATAGAAGGTACGCTTAGTGAAAGATTAGATCTATCTACATCTAACTGGCTTGTTCCTGTAACAAGCGGAGATTTGACAGCTTGTTTTGACGTTGGGAAACATGGCCACTCGATACTTGTACTTTCCAGGCTGGTCAATGTTGACAACAGCAGAACAAGATGTAGAATAATAGCCAGTGTCCGGTGAAAATGTTTGAATGTACTGAAAGTGAATGCCTTCAGTGGCCACTTCTTCCCCGTCCCATGAGTTTGAGTACAACTCACATATTGGTTCAGGATATATTTTTGTTGTGTAATATGCCATGTTGATTTTGTTGGGAAATACAAAATCAACTCTACATGATATTATATCCGACGGTAGGGCATACACATCACATATTTGGAATGTCTTCACAATAGAAGACTCAGAGATGTCATATAACAGGCAGCTGAAGGTGACGCCCACTTCTGAAGTTCGGACAGACTTGATGGTCAGATGACTTAAGAATTCCGTGGTTCTTATCATAGAGATTTTGGCCTGATACTGACTTGGTACCTCGGATTTGGAACTGTTGTAGTAATCGCTTTTTGGAGAGCAAGTAAACAAAGATGTGGCATTTTCCCCATCTAAGGACTTCGCCCAGATGAATGGCTGAAAGAGGGACAAAGTATGGATCAAGCCGAGTTGTCATTAGATATATTTGCTACAGAGAAACTAGAAAGTACACATTGTCATAGAGAAGGACAGATAGATAAGACATTAAGATGTAACGAGGAGAGAAGACAGAAAGATTGTAAATTTTACGCAGCACAGCAATGTTTTGATTTGCAGAGCTGCATTACTGTATTTAAGATTTCAGTCAAGAGGTTAGAGCCGTTTACTCACTGTGGATGTGAACTAATCATGAGATATTACATCCAGTTCCCCACTGAAGTCATGAGCATCTCAGTCACCCACAGCTCAAGCAAACATGTCGTGTAGTAATCTGAGATACCGCCGATATATTATTACTGTGCTGATGTAAACTTCCCTGGCGCCTGCACAAGTTTTAGTGACTGTAGCGCTCGCCCATTGCCTTCCGTCTACTTCATATAAGACTACGGTTAACGTATTTGACTGTACGAGGACACGCCCTAAAATTAGGGCGTCCAATATCTGACCAGAAAAGCAACTGTTCAGAGAACTTCTCCTTGTTGTGGTTGTTGTTGTTGTTGCTTTTTTTACTTTTAGTTTGTTATCATAATTTATGGAAAATATCTTTCTTGAATATCTTTGACCTGCCATTTTCCACCTTTTTTAATCTACTGTGGAGATAAAACATCGAAAGTTTAGGTCACATGCAACATCCCACAGTGCAGAGATCTATACACTGAGTAATCTTTTTCTGACTTTCCTGCCTGGGCAAGAGGGGCCAGGAGGAGAAGAACTTACTTATTTTTTACTTTCTTTCGTTTGTCTGAATTAAGGCAAGGTGAAATAAGGCAAGACAATAAGATAGGATAAGATAAACTGTATTTGTCGCAAAGGGAAATTCTACCCACACTTGATGGGGCACGATATTAATGCTACACATATTCACTCTCACCGCACGATAGACAGAAAGATCACGAATGACGTCAGAACAAAGTACAATTAGACTCAAGAAAATCACTGCAACTTCATAAATATTTGGCTCATAACACGATTAATTCTTACATGCAACAAACGCCCACTTTTTTTTTTTTCGAATATCTTAATTGATTTTAACGTTGGTGCATATAGTCTTTAAATTATGTTAAATGTTCATATTATACGGACCTCCTGATATAAGGCATCAATTACCCATGACTTCTTTTTGTAACATTGTTGACTTTCTTGATAGGTCTATTTATTGTTCATTTGATGTGCGACAAACATACACTGTTGACATATCTGGGCTGATAAGAATGCAGCAAGTTTTTCACGTTCAGAACGAAAGAGATCTCAGATTGTTCTGCCAGTAAATCTCAATCTCTATCCAATGGCGCAAATATAAATTATTCCATGTATTTTTACCACAGTCCGCTGGTACTACAAGAACAGAATGTGAGACACTGTGAATGGCTGTTGCTTTTTACTATGCTTAACACTTTAACAGAACTAACAAAGTATTTTCCTAGGCCTTCGAAATTTCTTGCTATAAAAATAGATGTATGAAACATACACATCCAATTTGCTGAAATCTGTAAATATTTGTTTGTCAACAATACTATTCTTCAAAATCTGTCGGAGATTTGGCCCTTTGTCTTCAGAGCTGCTGCTGATAAGGACAGTTGGCTAATTCTTGTATCTCTTTATGTGAGAAATCTGAAAATTATTGCAACAGAATTGTTGATGCCACAATTAAGAAAGGTAAATATATATTTCATAATTTTATTTTTGTGATTCTGTAAAAGAAATAATTTTATTGTTGTTCCCGTTAATTCCGGTATTTGAATCTAATGGATTGAAAAGTATTTCGCATGATAGATTTTTTTTTGTATATCCGCCACTGAGTTATAACTACAGAATTGTTAGGATTTGTCCTGACACTGTCGGATGCTGATAGTGGTGATTGTTGAAACATCCTTGTAGCCACTATGTTAATGGTGGTTTCATTTGGGGTTTGGGTTTTAATTAAAATGAATAATGTTTGTATTGTATTTTTTAAAAAAATAATTAGTAGTAGTAGATTATTTGATAAATTGATACTTTCATCAGTATTATGTTTTGTGCGATCGACAATACAAAGTGTTTTTTGTATTACAGCTTGAGTTGAAATTAAACGTGAGCATGGCAAGTGAAAAATAAATAGATAAAAATATCAAGGAAGTGAACAAAAGTGTTGAAGGTAAGCATGAGTACATGAACGCCCAATAGCATAATCGGGAAGACTATTCACGATGCTTTGTAATCAACTGAAATATTCTGAAAGAATTCTTGTATGTTCATTGTATATATAAGAGCTAAAATTCTTGAGCATTACTGAAATTCTTTTCTTGTCATCAGTGATAGTTTATCAAACTGAGGCCATGTTTCTCCAGTCTACCTTGTAATGATACTATCCGTGATATTTTGATTACATGCATTTTAAGCGTGAATGCGTCTTTAATATACACTATGTCTCATGAACTGTGAATAAGAATTTCCCCTTGAAGACAAATGAACTGTATCGTGTCGTATATTATATTTTCTTTTATGTGAGCTTATAGTTGTATCGTGGCTGGCAGTCGTACAAGTACCTGTTAGTTGTTGAGTGCTGATGTTGGTTTTCATTATTATTGTGTATGTAACCTTTCATTCCTAAGAAAGTAGGATTATCTGTGTTTTACCTGTGGGCTCAGTTAAATCAGAAAAAAAATTGTGAATAAAAATTTGGAATATGGGAATTTTGCAAAGAGATTGGCGTAAGTACCTATTCTTAATTCGATTTGTAGCTGCTAAGACCTGTTCGACATGCGATACACTTGATCTCCGAAATAAATTTTCCTTATCTGAGAAGGCTAGACATCAGGCTTTCTTACCCAAGAAGCCAGGGAACTGCTGAATCATTGGAAAAACAAACAAACCTCTTTCCCATCACTGGTAGAATTCGAACCCGTGATGCTCCCCCCAGGAGCTGATGCCTATTTCTTCGGCCAAGTAATGTTGTTAGGTGCTGTTGTTGTAGAGTGCCGAAGCTCTAGCATGAAGAGTATGTGGAAACTGATGGTAATAAGATAAAACGAACGAGCAATTCTACCAACATCAGCGTTGAAATCCATGCGGGAAAATGTTTGGTCAAAAGAAAACGCCATGCGTCAGAAATTAGAGAATCACCATAAATAAAAGGTATCATGATTATGAACATTTGGCCCAGACCTCATTTTAAATCTTCAGATTACAAGTTGATGTCCAGCCATTTGCCTACACTGTGAAAGAACCCAGAAATGATTTTTTGTCTTGAGTTGGCCGAAATACTTTTTTAAAGTTTACCATCTGTGGAAATATAAAGTGCCATCCTTCGGAGGAGAGTAAAGGGTGGGGGTGGGGGGGGGGGATGGGAGGGGGGGGGGAGAGAAAGAAAGATAGTGGGAGAGACGGAGAGAGAACAAGAGGTAAAAAAAATAAAAAAATAAATGAATAGTTTCACAGGGGTTTACTTCTGTTTGTGACTCTGTGGGAGAAAAGGAGGATCGGATAGAGACAGGATACATTTTATCCTTTTTAAGCTCTAGATTTTGTTTCCCCTGAGGACAAAAGTATGTCATTGTTTTGGCATTAGACGTTACGTAATGATAGAAATTCAGGTTTTGTAGTGCGAAAAGAGAAATTGAAATGCATGAATAATTGGAGTCTATTTGTATTAGACGTATGGCAATGTTACGTTTGTTTCTTGTATTTCTGCAATAAAACTGGTCATGACCTTCTTGTGTACGAATATTGATCTTTGTAACTGTTTAAAGCACAACAGACAATCCCAAGGTATACAAATAACAACAACAAATCAATCAAAGGCACTGCAATGGTATTTATTGTTTTGTTTTGTTTTTTTTTAATCTCAATACGTAGCAAAAAAAGAACCCCCAAAAAAGGTTCGGCTAATATTCTCTGATTGCAAAAATTTCTTGACATTGGGCAAAGATTAACTATTAAATTTCCATATCTAGGTTTATCCAACATCTTGTCAACAAAAGGCATACATTCAGTAACAATATGGAGGTTTTGGTCAGTGGCCAAAATGGTTGATTTTTAACCTACAAGATGTATGAGAATGCACATGGAATGATCCTCACGAGGAAATGAATAACAGAATATCAGAAGGAGAGGCAAAATGAAGGAAAACGGGAACTGTTTAAAGAAAGGCTGTAGAAAACGAGATCAGCATTCCATTAGACTTAGTTATAGCTGACATTTTCTTTTTACCTTTCCATGAGACATGCTTTTCTTGGAATGAAATTCCTGCTATGGGTGATTAAAAAATTAATTTTTTTTTTATTTTAAATTTTGAAATGTGGCTTTAAATTTGTTAGGAAATGCCAACCGCTTCGAAAACGTGCTTCGGAAAATTTTATTGATTCCTGTAACATAAGATCTGACGAAGGTGGAAAGATGTGAAACATCACATAGATTAATGCTGTAAAATATGAATTTTCTTGAAGTAAACAAGACAGAGGAAAAAAAAAAAAGAAAAGAAAAGAAAACGTTTGTTTCTGTGGAGAAAAGATGACACTGCTTGTTTAGGATGAGAAAAGATTTGGGCTATAGAAAAAAAAGCAAAAACAACAAGAACAAAAAACAAAGAACATCATTTGGACATGATCTCTCCTATCCTGCCATAGCAACACGAAAATAAGGCAAAAATGGATAACAGCTGTATTAAAAATCATGAGATAAATGTTGGCTTTGCTCTATGGAGAACACTATGATACAACAAGTCTTTTACCGAACGAGGTATAACGCATCAAATGGTTCATTGAACGAACTATGAAATAGCGGTTGGGTAATTTAAGAGCAATAGGACCACGGTTTGTGTTATATAAAAAAAAATGCATAATATCACTCACGACACATGGACAGGTTTGGACAGAACCTCACCGCCGCGCGGCTGAAAGGCCTCAACATATTAGACTAGATGTGGTGTGGGTGGCCCAGCGGTTGGGCCGTCGGACTCGGGATCTAAAGTCCCGGGTTCGAATCCTGGCTGGTCCCGACATTTTGTCCTTGGGAAAGACAATTTACACACATTTC
>JBCEWB010089130.1:0-12537 GCA_039654565.1 Peronia peronii
GGGGTGGGGGGGGGGGGAGGAGGCCCCCAACAAAAAAGTGGTCCAGACCCAGCCTTCTGTATACTACTACAAAGTCAGTTGGAACATAATAAGAGCAGAAGAAAGGACAATTATTCGTAAATTTGTCACTAAGTCTTGCTTATTAAATTAGAGATTCGAATAGTTGTATCTAGAATTAGTGCTTGTATTTGCAGAAAAATAGATTGGGTATTTGTTTCGTGACCCTGTATCCAGATACAATGTACTATTGTCTCAGTTATTTGGATGTGTGGTATAATGAGACAATTCATTTACCACATTTAGTTTGCCAAAACAGGCTTTCCAAAATATCCTCTTAATCAGTGCAGACATACAAATAAAAAACAGTGCCCATTGAATAGCTTGCTGCAATACTTTTAATAGCTTTTACCTTACTAAACAGGGTGGACACTGTATGGTAACATGTGCTACAAGCTGACCCAAGCTGTCCTTAAATGGGCACAGGCAGATGTAGTATGTAAGAGGTAAATCCTGATTATTTTATACACTTTTATTAATTCTCTAGTTCTTCCTGACCTCTGGTAATTCAAATTTTGTGTGTGTGTGTGTGTGATTTAAGTGAATATCAGCAAAAGATTCCATGAATATATAAAATACATGATGGGTTCATTTAATACTATATATTGGAGGAACATAAAAATGTCTTGAACTTTTCTGGTGATAGATTTTAGTTCTAAAGTTGAAATAAGTTCACAAAAGGGCTGTCCCTAAGTAATGTATGAATGATTCATAAATTGTTGTTCCTTGGATTGTTGGATGATTGGATTTAATGAAAAAGTGTGAACAGAGGATCTGTCAAAAAATAAGATCAAAAGAATTTACCAACAAACACTGCATAAATTATTTAAAATGTTGAAATTTCCCTCACCTTTTGTTTTCAATATATAATTATTTTAAAATTTAAGTTTCTCTTTATAGTCTGAGTTCTGATGTATTAGACAGAAAAGGGGCCTAATATATATAGAAATAAGGAGATGGGGTTCACCATTGCTATATTATGTATTTCTGATCTTATCATGTTATGATTGCAGTCTCAGTGGAAATCTAGTCAAAATAAGTAGTCAGTGTGAGCAGGACTGGATGAGTCAGTTTGTGAAAGAGCAGTTGGGAGATGTCAGTGCTACTGTCAGTGACAATAGAGCTGATGTGACAGGAACTTCAGTATGGATTGGTGAGTGTTTGAATTGGTAAAATGCTCTCAAATAGCAGTTAAAGTGCAGCATTCAAAAGGTCAATAGAACTTTGATAGCACTTCAAATGTGACAAGCAGATTGCAATAATCTTACTGGATTTTTTTGTTTTTTTTGATAATCTATGCAATGGATAGAGTGCAAGATACAGTGCTGACATTTCTGTTCTTCCACCATGGCACATTATTTCATTTATTATCAACATGTATGAATCTGGACTATGCCCATTGTGATTGGAGATTGTATTACAGAGTATAAAGTCAAAAGGATTATTCGTCAGAGAATGAAAAAGAATACATTCATTACTTGTTCCAGTGAACTGCAAAAGAAAAAATTAGTTTGTAGTGTGGTAAAGTGACATGTCATATATCGGTAGTGTAGAACAGCAATTTTAGTGGTCAGTACCAGATCTATTTGTTGATTCCACATACAATCAATTTTTTTTAACTTTGCCACCATGATATAAATCAAAGGCATTCACTGGAAGTAAGAAATAACAACAACAATGATGATTCAAGTGTGAAACTTTTCTGACTATGCAATAGGATTTGTTTGGCTTCCTGGGAACATTTTCCAATGGTCAGATGGACAACTCGGTGAAGAGAAAGGGGGCTTCTGGGCAGTGGACGGGCTTCATCTGTCACAAGGTTGGTTTTCTTTTTTGCACTGAGTATGAACACATCAGTTACAGAGGTCGAGACATGTAGATACAATATTTTGATATAGGATACCAAGAGCTTGCTTGGGCTGATGAGGAGACAAGACATTCTCAGTAATGTGATACAATTCAAAGTTGTGTGAAACAATAGCTTGAACTCAAAATCTGTATCATTTTGTATTATACACATTCAAACCCTGGTTTCGATTATAAACTGCATGGTTTGAAGTCTGATTTTGCAACATTGAGAATATAGATAAAAAGTCTTGACTTGGAAAATAAGGTTTAAAAAAAAATTAACTTAAGTATGGAATGCTGTGTGATGGATATAGCATGTGGTTTTGTTTTGTAAGATTGGTAAGATATATCAAGAAAAAACTGTCAGAAAAATAAAAGCATAAGCAATGTAAGGGCGTTTTGCATAAGCTGGGAATGTATTATCATGATTAAAATAATAGGATAGCAGTTCCTCAATGCCTGTGGAGGGTGATTGGAATTTTCAATTTATTTACATCTACAAAGAAATGTGTGACAAGAACTATCTTCATATCTCTCATACAGCTGATCCAGCAAGTAAGCTATGCTGTGATATGAAAGCTACATCGGCTGATAGTAAGCAGCTCCAATGGTATCTGAGCAGCTGTGAGGAATTGCATCCTTCCATTTGCCAGCTTCCAGCATGTGAAGAGAATTCCATATTTTGTGAGGACAGAACTAAGTGTGTTAGTAAGACATGGTTGTGTGATGGTTCTATGGATTGTTCAGATGGTTCAGATGAGAAAAATTGTGAAACGGGTAAGCTCAGATTAATTTAAAAATGGATTTTCCTAAATGAAATTTCAGCAAGATTTTGTTGTTGTTATTTTAGAAATGTATTTTATTTATCTGGAATTTAATTTATTAGAAACTAATAAGACTTTGAGCAATCAGAAACTTTTGTTTTTGCCCTTAAATTTCCTTAATCTATCAAAGGAGGCATGAAGTCTATATATGAGACACAACACGATGAAATCAGGAGCTCATCAAACTGAGGCGATCGGATAGTTTTCAACGGTGAATGAATTTTTAATGCAATGTTGTTTTTTTCACAGAACCTTTCTATATCAATCTAAAAATGCATTTCAGAGTTAAATTTGTTGAAACATTGAGTAAAGCCCAAAAATTGTAATTTAGTGGCATGGCCTAATAAGGATAATAAGGATAACAAAAATGATCGGCCATTTTCTTTCTAAATTCAGCAACAGGTCACCCCCATCGTCTGTAATTGCCAATATCTTGACTTCTACTTAAGGTAGAACAAAAACAAAACATTTTTCACCAACAGAAAGGGAAATGAATAATCTTCAGAGAGAGGGAAATGAATAATCTTCACAGTGATACTAATAACTCCATATGCTCAAAATTTGACGACAGCCTGATTTCACCATGTCGCATTTCATATGGTCTTTAAAGATGCAAAGGACTTAGTCAAAAACACTAATTATTTAATGAAAAAATCTTTGTACTCTTTCCAAAATTAGTTTATGAATTAATTATTGAGATAGAACATGTAAGCAAGACAGCTAACACTCAAATATAATTGATAAAATCAGGAAATCTTTATCACTTAAAAGGAAGGGAAACTGTAAACAACTGTGCTTTTTCAACAGTAGGGACTGAGGATGACCAAAAAAATCGAAGTGATTTTTGCCAAAAATTATTTGTAAATCTCTCTTTCATAATCATAACTTTGGTGATCACAACCATTCATAATGTTTGAAGGCAACACAGAGTGAATAACTTGTATTAGTTTTGTGGAACAGACATTTCAGAAAATTGTAATCATGGGAAGCATAAATTGATATTCATGAAAATCTGGATTCATTTTTACATTATTTAAAATATCGAGTAGCAATGGGTACTTTTCTTTGATTTTTTGTATACTAGTATAAAAATCAATGAACTCTACAGGTTCAAGTATTTCATCAGCTGCATCAATCACCCAGAGCTGTGGGGATGTATATAAAGATGCTGGGGCATTCCATTCACCAAATTTTCCAGACAGTTATTCTTCTTTCTTGAACTGTCTATGGAAGCTGCAGGCAGAGCCACCAAAAGTTATACAAATCAGGGTAGGCTGAAAATACTATTTAACAATTCAAATATACTTTCAGTTTGTCCCATTTGAGACCACAGTTTCATTGTTGTGAGCATTATATTGATTGTCATCTTCATATTTTTGTCTTTCCATAGAAGTTTGAACTTTGCACAACTTAATCTTTTTTTGTATTAGGCAATACTTTATAGAGTTAACATGAATATAATTCTATGTATCAACTGTTGTATGCATTTACTGTGCAAGATAAAAATTGATAGATAAATTTTGAATCACCTTGACTTAAATTTGTCCTTATTATTTTCACTGCCTGTAACACATGGAGAAGACACTGATGTGCTACTTTGCCATGGTGAATTCTGAATTTACTGGGTTTATTAAGAGAATTTTTAGTGTAATATAATAATTATACAAAAATGATCACTGAAACTTGTGTTTGCCATGTGTCACACATATTCAATCTCTCTTGGAATGACCGCAGCTTTCAGAAAACTTAGACATCAGATAAACTCCCTGGAATGAATTTTTACACTTTTTTTATGTATTTCTTTGCAAATTTACCTAGGTGAGCACTTTTGACATAGAGAAGAAATATGATTCCCTCAAGATATATGATAGCACAGCGGTATCTGCAGCCCATCTGTTGGTGTCCTTGGATGGCAGTGGGTCAGATATGACAATACTGTCAACCAGTAGCATGGTCACTCTTCTCTTTGTCACTGATCATTCTGTGGAGGCCAGTGGATTTAATATAACTTGGAAATCTGGTAAGTCAGAGCGGTTTATTCCTATAATATGAAGATACTGAAAACTTGCTGTTTTTATTTGAGGCTTGTAATACTTGTATTGATTGTCATAAATATCAGTTGTGTTGAATATCTCAATGAAGGAAAGATTTTTGTTTCTTATTTCTTTTCCTGGTTTTGTGTGTGTGGCTGAGGTATATGCATGTCCATTCAGTTTTTATACCAGTATAATCCTTTTTTAGTCCTAACCAGCAACAGGATCATGTAAATTGCAAATAATGCAGCTTATAGTTTAAAGAATCTATTTAATGATATTTGAAGCTGAAATAAAAATATGGTAATCTTCGCTATGTCAGTTTGCCAAGGAGTTGTTGTAAGCACAACTCAGCCGACAGCAGAGAGTAATTTCACTGAACTCTAGTCAACCCATAAAATCCTGTGAACATGCTATTGTGGTGCCTTTCATATTCACATTTTGGACTAAAGCTTGCTGACCTTTGTCCAGTAGTGTGGATCTATTTACTGTTGACCACAGAGAAAATCTGTGGGAATCTTTTGGGAATATAGATCTTTTGCTTTGGTGCTCTGTCCAGCAAATTCCAATGCTTACAAGACATGGCAGTTCTCATATTATTTATCAATGTTATGTTAGCAATATTTGTATTCACTATTCCTTTTTTCTTAAAATTAAACACTAAATATTTCATACAAAGCACATTATGTGGAATTTGTTATATTTATTGATGGATACAAACTGAGAATAAAAACAACAACAATGAAAGAGATGATGTCACCTCAATTTTTTATTTCAAATCAATATTTATCAATGATTCCCCAGTGCTACCTAAAACATGTATTGAAGAAGTGCTGGCCTCAGACACAGAATCGCAGTTGGTTTTCCCACACTCAGAAGAGCAGAACTCAGTTATTGTGGGACTGAAACACTTGACCTGTGAATGGGTGATTACTGCACAGAGTGGACAGGGACTTGTGTCTTTGCAAGTAATAACTTAAAAAATGACAAAATTTGTTTCACTAGATATGATAACTTGCTTATACTGTTTTCTACAGTTAGTTCTATCTAAAAATTATAGATTCATTTCATATATTTCATTTCAAAAATGGGCACTCAAATATTAAATATAGAAGAAACTAACTTGATGCTTGAATTAAAATAAAAGAGAATGAGTTCACCTCATTAGATCAAGCAATACAATGTATTTTCCAACTTTTCTTCAGTGCATATGAATCATTAATTTGTGGAAATGTAGATGGAATCTTCAACAACAAAATTATTTCGGCTTACTTTTCTAATTTTACCTTCTTCTGATCATGTCTTGAGTTACAATTCAAGCTGTCATTATCTTTAGATCTTGAATGATCATTTCAGATAATGTGTTTTTTTCACAGTTCAGGAATGTGACTTTGCTGAAGGATGACTATATTGTTGTTTTTGATGGAAAGGACAGTGCAGCTGCAGTGCTCACTCATATCACTTCAGTACATGGGGCACAAACTCCTAGTGCTCAACCAGACTTCAGCAGTTTAGCTGTCTCAGCCTCACTTACCATTCCTCCCGTCATTACATCCTCTGGCCAGCATCTTCTTGTGCGCGTTGTGACTAGCAAAGGCAGTTCTAGTTCTTTTGTTGCTTTATATAAAAAAGGTGTGAAAGATAATTAATTCCATAGGCACTTTACAACTTCTTTACTTAAAAACAAAAGGAGAATTCAAGTGGCTTCTTTTACAGCAAAAAAATCTGGTTATATGTGAGGCGGCCTGAGAAAAAAGGGCGGCCTGAGAAAAAGGGGCTCATGTCGCTGGGACAGCTTTTGAGATATGGGGCAAAAAGGGTAAAAATGTGACCTCAGGTCAAAATTGAGTTCTTGGCACCAAAGCAGTCTTAAACCATTTCTACACATTGTGTTGAAAGGATATAACGATCTGAGCCCTTCAACTATTGTTAAACTTTTATTTTCAGATCCTAACAAGTTGCATTTCTGCCAAAAATTGTCCGAAATCGACCAATCTAACATGGTACTTTGCAGAGACTTTTCTGCATATATTGGGGTAATAGAACCCTAGCTTGCCACATACCTCTGTTTTCGTCTTTTTCCACTCCTTCTCGTGGTGCAAAGTGCATATGAGTACAAAGCATGGCATCCGAGTGAAAAGAGGTACAAAAGTTTGTAAACACTACCACACTGTGCAGGCTTCACCTTGTAACTTTGAGAGCTCCTTGTGCTTTCCTTTTCAATATGGATATAAATACATTGTCTGAATAAATGAACTTCTTCTGACACTGATCTTCATTTTCTTTGCAAAATATTGTTTTTAATTGTGCTATAAGATTAACTATATGGCCAACATGTGACCAGCTGTTACCAAGAAAAAAAAATAATGGCATCGTCGCTGTCTAGTGAGGATTTACATTCCTTTGTGGCCTTGAAATATCAGATTTACATACAGAGAAGGCCCTATTGGATATTATTCAGGACTAATTTGGTGATTATACAATGGAAATCTGTCCAGTAAATCTGTCCAGTAACTATTATGGACAAAAAAATCCAGCAGCAATAAAGACTCAATCGTCACTGCCACACCTATTAGATGTAAATCTATATCGAGACCAGAATCAATACATCTTGATTGTTTAATGACCTATTCATATGTTTTTAGCATGATAAAGTTAATTTCCTTCAGCCTTGCATCATTTGATTCGACAGTTAAATCATTGATGATGTTTTGACTTTTTTGCAGTCTGTTGTGGCGAGAATTGATATTTAAATAAAAGTCTAGACTTTAATTGCGTTTTTCTCAGTTTTTACTTTTGAAGACTGACTTTCTTCAAACGAACATAACCTCATCCCAAATTGAGATATTTGGACAATTTAAACTGTTTTGTATTCAGAAATGGCTGAAAATAGCACTAACTCTGAATTGAAAATTTTCACCATGAGACCCTTTTTCTCAGGCCACCTCACATATTATTGCAAGTGATTTTGCATTGGTTGTTATGCAGCCTTATGGAAACTCTCTGTGACCCTTAAGGTAACACATTGCCATGCTAGTGCCAAAGAGGAGTAAAGAATTAAGTCTTAGAATCCTGACAAGATAACATGACTTGATTCTGGAGTTTTCACAGGTGCTGCTTTAGTTTCAGTAATACAGTAATACTATATTCATCATGTCAATGCTTACCTGTTTCAGTTATACAAGGCATGATCAATGAGATGTCAGATTGTGCCTAACAGGACAAATCACTCAAAGATGCATGTGATGACATGCCCATGTGGTTAAAAGATATGCATGTATTTGTGTGACTAAGAGGATCAGTTGCCTGATCTGAAAGTTAGAGCATGAGGTTGTACACGTCTGTTTCCCTGCTCTTCAAATTAGGATATTTGGTCGGGGGTATAATGGTGGTTTATTCTTTTAGTGCCCTCAGATGTCTGATATTCACCCATGTGACTGGGCAAGCTGATTCAGTCATGCATTCAGCTGTGCTGAACCACTGTGACAAGGCTTATTTTTTAAGCTGATTTCTTAATTTTGTTATGTATCATCTTTCAAAGACTTGTAAACAGTTTTTGAACAATAAAATTCGAATTTTTATATATCTTTCTTAAGCAGACTAATACCATTTTGCGAATATACATTTAACTTGAGTTTAATAGTGAATGAAATAGAAAATGTTGAATATGTCTGCCTTTGTCAATTTTTTTTTATTGTTAATTAGGTGGTGAATTATAGTTGTTTAAAGTTAAGACAAATTTTGCAAGAAATCAGCGTTTGGCAGAAATGTCCAGTTTGTGTACGTTCAGCCATGACAAAAACGCTTTAATGGTTGACGATGTGCCCATCAGAAAACTGTAAATTGATGTGTAGGGCCCAAATCAGTTAAGTATCTCACCTGAAACAGCTGTGTGTATTATGCCTAATGGGCATATAATCCTTTTACTATGAAAACTTATAGATATGCATGATTTCAATTGATTTTGTTCATTGATAGAGAGTTTTCAGTTGCTGGTGAGTTTAAATATGTAATTTTATTATAACATTAACATTGAAGAAGACACTGATAGCTGTCACTCAAAGTATATCTGCCTGAAATGTGTTCAGCGAATCACATGCCTCATAAAGCAGTTCGGTCCTGCTATGTGGAAAGAGCGAAAGATAGGGCGGAGAAATCCAAAGGCCAGTGGACAAATTACAATGCCAGTGTTTCAGTGGATAAGTGCACAGCTAGCAGTACAAATGAAGAAGAAGCCGAGTTTACAAATTTTGTTCAGGGAAAGTTAGTCCTCCAAAGACAACATAATTCAATACATAACAGGTCATTCAATCTATCTCATGAAAGGAGATGTAACTTCACTGGAGTTAATTGGTTTTGGGTGCAGCAACAACTGCCTCACTGAAATGATAACTGAGAAGGCATTGCTTCAGACGATCAATTTTAAATTAAGCTTAAATTGATAAGAAAATAATAGTAAGATGGAAATATTTTGGAAATGATTATTATTTTTTTTCTTAAAGATTTATTGCCTAGTTCAAGATTACCTATTTGTATGTATTTTTTTCTGTATTTCAAATCTGCTTTCCATCTGTCTTGTTCATGAAGGTTGTGATACAGTTATCTCAGTGAGTTCATCATTGATCTTGTCCCCTGGCTTTCCTACATCACTTTATCCCAATGACCTGAAATGTAGCTGGCGAATCCAAGGAGACGATGCAGGAAGACGCCTTACACTGCTTTTTCTGCCTCACTTTCATACAGAGCCTGGGAAAGATTTAGTGCAGGTGAGATTTGTAATTGCACCAGTCTACCATCTGTAGTCAGATAAATGTGTGAGACAGTGTAGTGAAATGGATTACTCTTGCCCATTTTTTTTTTGTTTTTCTGAAAAAAAACAAAACAAATACAACCTGATAAATGCGACTTGTGTTGTCTGTTCAGCAGATAAATGTGACATAATTTGTTGATCAATTTCCTTTTTGTCAGTGATATTAGACTGAAAATGTCATCATTGATTCTGAGTTTAGAACAAAATAAAAAAGAACAATCATCATCTTCATTTGTTGGCCGAATTTCTGTTTTCCAGTTACTTTTATTGACAAGGGGAAAATTTATTCTGTAAAGAATGTAAGAGTATGATTCCACAAATCATAATATCATTTTTTTTTTTTAAATTGTAGTCCATGTTGTAGGGATAAAAGTGTTAACTTTCTGCTGAATTGTCAAAGTCTTTTGAGATACTGCAATACCTATTTTCAAAAAATGTGACATGTTAGTTTCTGCCTTTCAGGTTTATAGCTCTGAAACAGCAGAATCCACATTTCTACAACTGGAACAGTCAGGTTCAAGGCCTTATCAAGACAAAAGAATCTCATCTCTTCAAGGATTTTTTATTAATTTTGTCTCGGATTCCACCATTAACCATGGCCGCTGGGCGGCTGTAATTTCATATGGTAGGATTTAATATTTGGTTGGATATTCATAAATATTCTGAAGCAAATTCTGTGAATGTAAATTTATTCAATGTATTACATTAAGAGCAACTATCATTAAATGCTCAGTTATTACAGTAAATCAGTTGTTTACTGTGCACTAATATACATTCAGCTATCAGACATTATAAAATGATTTGTGGCTAAAGGTATTTATTAGGAGTATCAGGACAGCAAGGATTTGGGAATAAATTGTGCCTAATGTGTTTTTTACTATTTTGTCTTGAATTCAGGAACTATAGCACTGTTGATTAGGAGCAGTGTATTCACCCTGTAGTATAATTATTTCTTCAAGATTCAGGAGGCAGATAGCTTTACATAAAACATGCATTTTGTGTTTCTTCAGATTGTGATGCACTTACAGTATTATATCCCTTGATGCTCAACAATACAAGCACAGAGTTTGGTAGTACAGTAGGATTTTCATGTCCTGAGGGTTTCAGCCTCGATGGTCCTACGAATGTGGTCTGTGGTACAGGAGGTCAGTGGCTGCCCTTCATGATACCTGCATGTAAAGGTAAGTAAAAAAGAATGTAGTTTTTACTCATCCTGAATTTAGCTTTAATTTATTCCTATGCTATTTCAGTGGAAATCAAAGAGTCTACCAAACAGGGGCTGTATACAAAGCTATATTTTACAACTGTTTAAAACAACGTCCGTGGACCTGTCGAGCATAAAGAGATTCAAACATTTAATAATTTATGTGATTCTTAAACAAACAGCTGTGTTGTAGTTAATAAGATCTAAATGAAATGCTTGTGTATTGATCTTTCATCAGACTCTCACTTGAAATGCTGCATGGTATACACAATTGCAGAATGCCACTGTGAGAACAAAGTACAAAAGACCAAAATTGATTTGTGTTAAACAAGATGTTTTCATTTAACTTAAATTTTCCACATTGTGGTCTTGTTAACTTGTTCCCATGTTTTGCAATTTTTGCTGCCTTGAACAAAATTGATATCATATGTCATCTTTGTCCGATTTCAGAGATAAACTGTGGTCCTGTTCCCATTTCTTCCAATGCCCATCTAACTTTAGTCAATGGAACATTTTATGGGAGTGTTGCAAAATATCAGTGTTTCTTTGGGCATAATATGATTGGATCCAACACTGCCAAATGTACAGCACATGGCTGGACAAATCCTCCTTCATGTTTAGGTAAGCAATCATGTTTTTAGAGATTGAGCAAAAGATTCTCTTCAAAGACTTATGGATAACATTTTACTCGATCAGAAAAACAATGTTATAGTGTAGAATCATAGAATCATATGAATCATATGTCCTTACTGGTCTTAATGAAAATCATGATGAATGCATGTTCATCTGTAAATTAAAAAAAAAGTGAATATAGCCATTTCTGTCATTTGCAATGTCTAAGAATTAAAAGGGGGGGGGGGGGGGAGGATCCTGGGCGTGCTTTTTTTTCTTCTTAAAGATAGACTATTTTAACTTTTTCCATCGAATTCGGCATGTTCAAATTAGAGGAAAACAGTGAAAAAAAATCGGCTTTTTTATATCGGCCATGGCAACGCCGCCATATTGGATTTTAGCGTCTCTAGATTGACTGATTTTAAAATCTATCTCCTCCCTCAAATTTCAATGGAAATTGATAAAACTTGGTGAACATATTGTTCGACATAATATCTAAAAAATTACGGATTTTCAGCCCTCCCTATGTAATAGAAAATTTTCTAGAAGTTTTTGAAAATGCCATGTAACAAAAAATCAAACTTCGCCGTTTTTTCACACCAAAAACCCATTTTTCTCAAAAACTTACCAATCGAATGGGCCACGCATACATATGTTTTTTTAGTCTTGTTATGAAAATGAAGTATACCAAATTTGGTTAGAATCGGTTTTGATACAAAAAAGTAGATAGCAAGAAACTGTAAAAAAAAAAGGTTTTAAAGAAAAACGCGTTTGAAGTTTTTTTTCATCGAAAAATGAACATGGAGAACTTTTTGTTTAGCTTTCAGCCTCGAGACAGCACTTTTTTACAGCACTCTCTCCATGACTTCTGTGTCACTTGTTGCCATTTTTCAGCTTTCTGGATGTATCTTATCTCGAATTTTGCTCCCTGTCCCCCATCATTATAAGGGCTCCCATAGAGTCACTTCCGGGTTCTTGAGGGCCTATATGTGCCCCTCATATCTTTTGTTGTCCAAACCAAGAGTGTTTTGACCTTTACTATGGCATATAGTCCACAACGGAGCTCTGAAGGACCAGAAAGAAAGGAAAATTTCACAATTTATAGGACGTGGAAATTCATTTTAGAACGCTAACACTGATAATCTGCAT
>JBCEWB010089141.1:0-12034 GCA_039654565.1 Peronia peronii
ATCGGGACCAGAGGTCAATGTTGCTATCCAGGGGTTGTCGTTATTCAGGGGTGTCGTTATCCAGAAGTTTGACTGTAATATCGACCTGTGGCTAATCAAAATGTGGTAATCGCAATTGATGGCAACTTATCTTTCAGTCTTTGCTCCCAAAATTATGAATATATACATGTATGTGTTTATATCCATGGTTCACCATGAAGGCATCTTTAGGCTACTATTAGCAGTGTGCTGTTCACGTTAGTGTGGTGCTGTCCTTGGTAAAAAATATATACAGTGGAACACACTTAAACCAAAAACAGCTAAACCGAAAACATGGCTGAACTGAAAGAAAAATTAGTCCCTGTTTTTTTTTCTCCTTTACTCTTTGTTAATGAACTAGCGATAAACCAAAGTCAACATTTGTGGGAACACGGCTGAACCGAAAACAGTGACCCTGATTTTAGTGGAAGCCAGGGACCTATTCTTAATCAAGCATGCTTAGTACTGACACGCCGTTCTCACATTGTCAGGCCTGACACCAGCAGGTGTCAGAGACGGAGATAGGTAGGGGATGGGGGGAATTGTGTCAGTGAAGCAAGTGCGCATTGATTGTGGAATCTAAATCATTATTTTGTCAGTGAAATTTGACCTTACAGAGTTTGTTCCCCTCTTCTAACAACTTCCACCATACCAGTTTGGATAAACCAAAATATGTTTAAACCGAAATAATATGTCCGGTCCTTAAAATTTCGCTTTAAGCGTGCTCACTGTATATATAATTGTATATAATAATGTACATGTATGCACATAGGCACTACAGTCACAGCGGTGTCAGAGAATAATGAGTAGCAGTTGACAACATCAATGTATGCAGTAGAAAAAAAAATAAATTATCCATAGTACATAGCAGGGCCTTAATAATTGTTGCCTAGTTTAATCATTTGTTAAAAAAATAATAACTGAATCATATAGTGGATCATGGCTTTACAAAATGACATGGTATCTCAAGTTAAAGGATATTCCTTCTTCCTAATCTGTTGTTAGATACTCAAAAGTACTATACAAACTTTTATTATATCTTAAATTGTGCAAGACTGCAAGATATTTTTGTTTTGTTTTGATATTTGTACATTGTACTTGATCATGTTCAACGTACTTTGGCAAAACAGCTTTTCCTTAAAAAATTGTTTTAAGAAAAGTGTGACTTACTTTGAACCTCTTTCTTAATTGCATAGTGTATTAAAAGTGAACAATTTTTGTTTTTTTTGGTGAGAATGAAATGAAGCAGTGGTTTGTCTTCTAGCATTGTGGAAAGTTATAATTGAGATTTGAGACTGAATAAATGGGAAACAGGCAAACTGTGATGAAAAAGGTGTTTTGTCAAAGAATGCTAGACGATTTGCATTACCTATGAGGATGTGATAGTTTGAATTCAAGGCGAGCAATATGTCTCTTGGCCAGTCAGAATGAGTCATATACCCAACCAGAATTGAGCTTTATGGCATACTTTGAAAACTGCATGATGCCAGGGTTGTTGATGATAGTTAAAAAATGGTATACAATAGTGCTCTGTTTGTGACAATGTTTTGAGTTGAGAGGGAATAGAGTTTATTATATATGACTATATTCTCAAAACTAACACAAAATATATATTAGCTTAAAAGTGAAGGTCAGTTATTGTTTCAGTGATGATGATCATAGTAATGATGCTTGATTGACTAAGTGACAATACTTGAATGACAAAGAGACAAGCAAAAATTAAATAGTTATGTAAGAAATCTTTTTTTTTTTAACTGAGAGCAGGGTATTCAGTATTATCATTTATATGTGCTTGTGTGCAACAGTGCTTGGTGATTGTACAGTGGAATACATGTATTTACATTTTCCCATGTAATGATATGAATAATGTTATTTGACATGTTATTTTTCCCAGTCAGTTTTGATTATAACTACAGCTGCAGCCTATGTTTGCCTTTCATTTCTCTATATAGATACTGCTTTGATGTGATGTTGTATGTTCCAGGAGCAAGCAGCACACTATGTAGGTTTTCCATCATGTCGCCCACTTTGTACTCTAAAGGATACATTGTGCTGGCTTACTATCATTGCCACATCATTTACTTTGTGCACTCTAGAAATATGTAAAAACATAGGGACACACTATATACACCTTTGATCACATCACATTGCTTAGCTGGTTTTGGTTGTTGCTGCGTAATTCTCCGTAGCTTCACTTACCATGTACATCTATAAGAATGGAGAAAGTGAGCAGAAATGTTTCATGCTGTCTGAAATTTGTTGTTAGTTCTGTCTCATATCATTAATGCATCCTCCATCATCATTATTGTTGAGTATCTGTAGTTGTGCACTTGCTTGATGATATCAGTCAGTTAGAGAGACCTGCTATCAAGTTGTTCATGAGTCCATCAGGTGGTGACACAGGCTGGTGACATGTTTGAATATGTACATGATGTGTATACACATATTAATTTTTTGTTTGTTTTCTTTTGCTGGCAGTGTTGGCAAGATCAAATAAAGATCCATATTATTTTATTCACAATGACAGATTATTGTTTTTTGGATGGATGCAAGTTTTGCAAGTGGTTGTTTTGATTTGGATAAATAGGCTTTGTTGTAGGAATTACTATAAATATCCTAAACAGCTAGCTGTTATTGATATATCTGTTACTGTTACTGGACACGTGAGATACCAGTAGGTACATTCTCGTCCACAACAAAATTGTTTGATATCTTCTATTTTCATAGTCAGACGTAATGTCTGCAAACTAACGATTTGAGTTATATTGAACACCCATGATTATTCCAAGATTTTTATGATTTATCTGTGATAGAATTACTCCCTCTATTTCTGTCATTTTGTCTGTGTGTGTGTCTGTTCTCTGTGTTTGTCACTGTCTCCCTCCTTCTTTCTGTAGGGACAATATCTGCAGAATTATGTCACTTGTCATTCTACTAAGAGGACTAACAGAATCTAAGAGTTCATGTAATTCTCTTGTCAACTTGTAGGCCTAATTAATGTAATTCTCACGCTGGTAAAGTGGGATGCGACCAAAAAAAAAAAAAAAAGTTACATTACCAACATGTTACTTCTTTTCGCTGAGAAAATAAGAAAAACTAAAGGGGCAACAGAATAGGGGGGGGGGGGGGGGGGGGGGGGGAAAGAAAAGAAAAGAGGTTTGGGGAGGATGAAGGATGGTCTCGATGGGATTGGGGGTAGGGGCTGGGGAAGGTGGGGTTTTGGCTACGGATTGTATGGTACTCTGGGACACAATTGAATCCATGTTTCCCTTTCCCATTTTGCAGCCTTTTCTTTACCCTTCCCCTTACCAAACCCATCTACCCTCGCTGTGGTCGTTTTATGTCCTCAATATTTACTGTCTTTATAGCTGTGATTCAACCCATAGACAGGCCACAAGAAAGTCCCGAAAGCAAAACTTAAGTCTTTTCCACGTCTCTGCCATAATTAATACCTATGATAGCTCATGAACGCCACGGCACTGGAGCAGTATATCGTCATCGTGCTGGTGTACTGTTAATAATAATGTAATGTACACATGGCGTTGGCAAATAAAAATACATGTATAATCTGGTTTTCGCGTAGTTTTATTCCGCATGTAGTTTCTCTGCTTTCATATTTTTATTTCTTTTTGATCATAGGTTAAAAGGTCAAGATGCCGACTCAGCGATCATCTGTCATTTCCGGGTTCGCAACTTTCGTTTCTGAATCGGCCCTTTGTCTTCCTACTGCGACCAAGGCTTCCGTATCACCATTTCTTTGATACGTTTTTCTTGTGGGCCTTTATTATTTAAAAGCTTGAATACACAAAGCATTGTTTTATCATCAATTTGTGTTATCTGCAGGTACGTAAATCTGCATGGTTTTCCATAACATCAACCAGTTCGGCTTTATTTTGGTGATTATGTGTCTTCAAACTGCGACGACTCATAGTAGTAGTGGGATTGGCACGCCCCCTCCAGTGAATTCATTGGTTCTCGGAGAAAAAGGAATTGTAGATCGATCTGCTTGCTCAATCATAGGGATTAGCTGCACATAATTGTTGATTTTAATGTCATGAAAGCCTTAGTAGACTTACAATATTTAAGACTTAAGAGACTTTTGATTTAAATACAGAATCTAGATCGATATAAATCTATATGTTAAAGCTATTTCCAATTGTTGTCAAGACACAGTATGCTGAATCTGGATAAAGCTGAATACGGGAAAGATACACATTTAGGCTAGATAGTGACCCTAAAGCCCATCAAAGCCTAAAGAACAGTATAATACTTAGTATTGCAGAATTGCTTCTTTATAATAAGAGCTACAGACTTGGTCTTCCAAAATGTTAAGTTACTAGTCAACAAAAGACATTTCTGTCTTTTGTCACTTTTGCATGTTTCCATGTGGCAAAATCTGTTTTCATCTCAACCATTTCTTTTGTTCTTTTTTTTTTTTTTTTCAGAATAGATTTTAAAGAGAAATCATCAGTCATGGCATGGAGATTTAAGGTTTCCAAGTACAAAAATGCAGCCCCTAAATTTCCGAAAAAGGAGGTAAGCTGATGTGACTATAGATCTTGTATAATTAAATAATTGTAAGTATTGTGAACCAGATCTTCATTCATGGTAAATGTGTGGTTGTAAATTATACTTCAGTCTTTAATTTTATACCTTGAGTGTTGGACTAATTCTTGCAATCTGAAATAAAGTCATTTAAATATATTATAAACTTGTGTTTGAAATGAATTTTATGGGGGTGGACTGGGGGGGGGGAGGTGGGAAGGGGGACATCTATTGTTTTGACTCTTAGAAGCAAAGTTATAAGTATTGGTATTAGTTTTATGAACAACCATGTATATTCAAATGGAATGATTTTTTTTTTATGTCGTGGTGCTGAAGATAGAAGAGATTCTGCACAGATATTTTTCATTTATTTAGGATTCAGTAGGACATTTTCAGGATCATTTACAACATTTGATGGAGAATCAGAGATCTTTGAATGATACTCATGTTCATTGTCAGGATATATGTGACATTTGAAAGCCAAAAATTCTAAATATGTGAGTTCAGTCCATGTTACCGATACTTTATGTTTGTCTTTCTCAGGAAAATATATCAGACATTCCAGTTTCAGATGTATCTATGTCCTGTGGCAATCACATAAAAGCAAGCTGTGTCTATTTTGCTTTCAACATTGATTCTGGTGGTAAGTTGCAGAGATTATGATAACTTAAGTACTAATGATCTTTTAAAGAATGCAATTTTTTCTTATTTGCAGAGAATTAATGTTTTGTATTGTTTCCAAAAGTTTTTATCTGAAAATTTCTCAATGAAAATTATGATAATTTATAGTTTATGGAGAAAAGTGATTTTGAGAATCATATTAAGTTGTTTATTTAAGTGCCTCCAGCCTGCTGAAGCACTGTAAGACTACTCTATGGCATTTACTGTACAAAGTAAATGGAAGAATGGGCACACCACAGGACATGAGGAATGTCTAAACCATCATCCTTTACAAGAACAAGGGTGAGAGAAGTGACTGTAACAACTGCAACTCTTCTCAGTGTGGCTTCTGAACCAAGAGGTTGACAGTAGACATGGTATTTTCTCTCCGTCAGCTCCAGGAGAAGAACAGAGAGCAGCAGATGTCCCTGTACATGTCCTTCATTGACCTCATACCAAGGCTTTCGATCTTGTCAGCAGAGACAAACTTTTCAAGATTCTCACAAAGATTGGCTGCCAATGGAAACTGTAGAACATAACTGAATCCTTAAACACCGACATGAAGGGGTCAGTGAATTTCAGCGGCAGCCTCTCTGAGCCTTTCAGCATCAGCAGCAGCATCAAAAGAAGACTGTGTTCTCATGCTAACTCTCTTCAGGGTTTTCTTTGCCCAACTTCTGAAGTATACCTTTGGCACTGCAACTGAGGGGATTTCCCTGTGTTCCAGATCAGACGGTAGGCTCTTCAACCTCACTGTTTCAGAGCCAATTATGGGAAGTTCTCATAGGGACATACTGTTTGCCGACAACACAGCAAGAGCTTCAGAGTCTAACGGACCACTTCTCCCTGGCTTTGAGTTGACTATTAGCCTGAAGAAAACAAACATCCTGTAACAGCACACAGAGACAGCACCAACCATCACTATCCATGATTTCATTCAAATAATAATCACAATTGTTTTCTCCATTATTTGTCACAAATTATGGACTGTTGTGCTCTTACAGAGGTGGAATAGTCTGGAAGTCCGTATCAGAAATGATGTGTGGAGAGGATCAATATGTCATGTGCATCATTGATTAATTCTGAATATTTAATAAATAAGGTTACAAGGGATGGGATCATTTTGAATTTTTATATAGGTTAGGTCCTAATGCTTTATTTTCTTGTTTCAGGGGGTGGAAATCTTGGCTATCTCCCTCATTCTGCCAGTGGCCGACAAGGCACTTCATTGCCTGTTATACAAGCACATGCAGGTGAATGGATTTTGTTTTTTATGTGATATAGGAAAGACTGCTTATACATAGATACGTTATACCAGGAGACCTGTTTATCAAAGCTTAACATAATTCTGAAAGATTATATGCACCCACTTTATTATTAATTGAAATATCCCAAAAGAAGTGGGCACGCAAGAATTATATGAGAGAAGTCTCTGCCATCAACAATATGGGAGACAATGTTTCATGAGTCTGCCTTGTTCTGATGCTGTTCATAACATTTTTGTCTATATATATATACATGTGAGTATGAATGTATTTGGCATATATGCTGTGTCTCATCAACTTTGAATGGAATTTCATTTTAGGACAAATAAAGTATATCTTATCTATTCTTATCTTATAAGCTTACCATATCTTATCTTTTCTTACACTCTGGCTACCAGAGGATAACTTCAGTTCTCCTACAAGAATGATTAAATAAATGTTAGTCCCTGCTGACACCTCACACTTCGGAACATGTATATGATCATCATAATAAGATTTATTTTTTAGTCTTCATGTGCTTTTTTGAGCTTATTTCTGTCAGCGTTAAGAAATTCCTCTCATAGGGAAAGAGTTCAGTAATTCAAAATAGTACATTCATTTTTCACATCATGATACATGTCTCAAATAAGTTTGTGTTTTCTTTGGAGGGGGGAAAGCACTTGTGTATTTTAACCATTTACAGCATTTAATTTGTTGATTCATTGAGATAATTATCGTGTTGCTTTCATATTTTCAGACTTTGTCACAGATTTAGACTTTTCACCTTTTGATGACTATCTGCTGGCAACATGTTCACAGGACAATAAGGTAGCTGAAAAATGTATCCTTCCATTTAATTATGCCCACTTTCTGTCTTGAATGAAAACATATACTTATATGAAGAACTTTTGAAAAGCTACCATCTTTGAAGGCAGGTATGCCTTGAGAAGAAATTTACATTTTTTTATGCAGATAATTCATGAATTTACTTGATTGTCTGTTTTGCAGGATGCACAAAATAATTTTCCCTGACAAAGAATATATATTTGAAATTATTGGTTTCAATAAAATCGGTGGAGGAAATAATCTGCAGTTTATTTCTTTGGAAAACAAGGCCAGTTATTTTAGACCAACTTTAAACTTTTGAAATCTGTGGCTTGTGACAATATTCCCTGCTCGCACAAATGAAATTGTAGAATCAAATTCCCCTTCCACTTTTTAGTTGAAGACCATAATTTGAGTCTTCAGCATCCAGAAACTTAAACTTCTTTGATCAAAAATAATGTGATAAAGATTGGCATGCACATTGTTCCTCATAAAGTAGTAGTGTGTGTTTAGTGTGTGGAAAATGCGCAAGTGACCCATTTGTAAAACCTGTGTGGTATTTTGTCATTTTTTTCTCATTTGGCATGTTTATTTCTGTAAAAACTTTTCAGGATTATTTAAAAAAAAACAAAGAAAAATATGACCTATTGTAAACTGACTCGGGTTCCAATTCATCTATGCTGACTAGGTGAGCTTGTGGCTTCTCCCAGATGAAAATTCTCCCACAAATCTGTCAGATCCAGTGACTACATTACCTGCCTTTGAACGTCGGGTGGAGAATGTCTTGTGGAACCCACAGGCGCATGGGATTTTGGCTGTGACATCAAACACGACAGTCAAAATTTTTGACTTGACTGGAGGAGATGGGAGGGAAGCTTTTGGTAAAAACTGGTTGATGTATTACTGATTTGAAGTAATTAATGAAGAGAGAAAATGCAAGAAAAAAAAATTTGTAACAAATGTTACAGAGTGTTATAATTATAAATAACTGTAACATTTTTGAGAAATCTGTATCACATGAGGATCCTCGTGCATGGTGCACATATTTGAGTCCTGTCAGTATTTGAAGTGAGGGAACTTAAGAGTGTTACAAATAATACTTTATATTACTAGAGTTAAATTAAACAATACGTGTTATTCTGTGGCAACATGATGAAACCACAGGGGCCATTGAGGTTTTGTGCCTGCAAGTTTTCCCAAGAAGACAAAAATTGCTTGCAGAATTCTTTGAAGAAGTTTGATTGAGATTATTCTTATTATTTTTTTTCTCTAAAAAGAATCCAGTAATTGTGAAATACTTTTTTTATAGGGACACTGATAGAGCAGTGTCCAGTAAATGATATGAGCATTATTAATCTGTAGTAAAACGGAACTTCTCTGAGATTGACATGGTGCAGAAATGTCACCATTTTGTATAAAACTCAAACATAGACATTTAAAAACAAAACGTAAATCTATCTTGAATATGATGACTATTACAGGCTGTTTCATGTTGATGGAATGTATTTTTTGTTTCACTGTCATAATTTCCATATATGTTTTCATTGAGTATTAAACTAGCTAAGTCTTCATGATTTATCTGAAATTTTTAAAAATTAATGTTCATTTTTAAAGACCTTTAGGAATTAGAAATTACTGAATTGTAGGAAACTGTCATAGTTTCAGTACAGTATTATTTGAGTTTACAATACATATGTACATCCAGTCATTTTTTCTGTGAACAGATTTTTCTGGGCATAATGACCAAATCCAGAGTGTATCTTGGCAAGGAGATGGTGCTCTCTTGGCAACCTCTTGCAGGGACAAAAAAATTAGAGTGATTGACCCAAGGGCAAATTCAGTTGTACAGGTTGGTATAACATGTTCTGAGAAAAAAATCTCAGTGCTGCTTAGCTTAGCGGAATTTTATTTCCAACATGCATATTAAATTGTTGGCATTGTTGGTCAGCATTCTAACAACAGTGGTTTCCACCTTCCATTAACAGAGAAAAGAAATGGAGAAATTTGGAAATAACTGGCAAAGAGATGTGTTGGGAAAGAGCCAAGAGACATTATCATGAGAGACACATCAGGACCCTTCCTGTTGAGACATAACATTCTTATTTCTGCCATGCTGAGTTACTCTCAGTTACAGTGATAACACTATCAATGAGACATAAAATTCTTTCTAAAAGAAATTAAACTACTGTTCAACTCTTTTGATCTGATGATGTCTTTTCAACCTGCTGTAACATTATCAGTTGTGTATCTCTCTTTGCTTGTAGAGCTGAGTTGACAGGAATGCTTGTTTCGCACTGCACACGCGAGGAGAAAAAAAAGATTATAAGTTTATTTATAGAGAGAGTTGTTATGGGAATGGAGAGGGAAACAACTGTGCTTTACTTTGTGGAAAAAGCATTTAGCTTCAATTCTTCTGTGCTGATGTACTCAAAGTTAACTTCTGTGACATCATGACCAGTGAAGTCCAATTCTTTCGATTGAAGCTCCCTTTGACAACTCACCCATTTTTATCTATCATATAGTAGCCTGTTCTATTGTGACTTTTCTAATATATAATTCCCCTTGTCAGGAAGGCCTAGGTCATCAGAACATCAAAGATTCCAGAGTGCTGTGGCTAGGAGGAAAGAATTACATCCTCTCAACTGGTTTCAGTCAGGTAAACTTTTTTCAACCTCAGAGTGAGATTTCATTAGTTAAAGTATCTATCTGTACCATTTTCTCTTTTATTTTTTTGAATTGTTGAAAAAAACTGGCGATAGCGGTTTGTCTGATGTAGCAGTTGTCCAGAACATTTTCAGACAGTTGTGTTTTTGTCTCTCCATGAGTATTTCACAAAGTCTGTTATTTTATCACCAATGCGAAAATTGTTGCAGTTAAGCATTTAAGTTGCATTAATACATACGAATATTCATGCTTGTGAGGAAGGTACTTGTACAGAGGCAAATGTCTAGATGTATATTTTGTGAAGTCTATTTTCAGAGGAAAAGAAAATAAGCTGTAGATAACACATTGATAATGTATCTAGATCCTCAAATTGCTTTAGTTTGTTGGCTATATTAGCTCTTTTTTTTTTTGTTTGTTTGATTAGGCACTTTTTATTTATCTACTTATTTTGCCAATTGTTTCTCAATTTGGACTTCTAGTCAAGGAATAGAGAAGTGCGTGTCTGGGATTCCCGCAATCTCTCATCATCTCTCATGAGTATGGATATAGACACGTCCACAGGGTAAGAAATTGTACTTTTGGATAATGTTACGTTCTTGGCATGCCATCTGCGGAAGGTAATGTACAAAAGTTTGTAATGAAATATAAAAAGATAAATTCAATTAGATCTGTGCTAGTGGAAATGCACAATTGAAAAACAGAGTACTATAATGCTGGAAGATACAATATATTTCAGTGGAAATACATAATTGATTAGTGTTAACAGTAGTGCTTTGACCTTTTTGAAATTTTGATATTAGTCTGAAACTTTTGCCCATCTCTGTTTCAGAACTATCATGCCTTTTTTTGATGAAGACACTAATATGACATTCCTAATCGGCAAGGTAGGTTGTTATTCTTCTCTTCTCTCATCTTCACAAATTATTCTACTGTGTGTTCTAATGAAAAACAGTATATGCATAGTTATATTGGGCCAGTCACAGAAAAAGAGCTTATAGTACAATATAAAGGAGCAACATTGGGTTTCACACCTTGCAGTAGCTTAACATTTTCAGGGCTGAATTGCATATTCAAGTCCTTGTTTCATAATTTTTTATCTGTAATCAGTGTCTGATTCTCATGTAGAGAAATAAATTATCTGAAATCTTATTGTTTGAAGGAAACAGGAATGTTATGTTATACCAATGATATTTTCATAACTATGATGATAAGTGTGTAAAATGTGGATATCACTGAAGTTTATATACAGCATTTTATAGTTTTTATGAACTGAAACAAAAGACAATCTCGAATACTTGAGTCTGGTTTGTTCTCAGGGTGACACATCCCTTAACTTCTTGGAGTTCACAGACAAGGACCCATACTTGACAGCAGGTATAAATAGATACTTTCTTCTTCATCTCAAAAATAAAGTTGCAGATATTTTATTTTCTTTTTCCAGTCCATAGGATTTAATAAGGTAACACATTGTTTTCACATTATATTAACATGTCAACACCATAAGAACGAGGCTATTGCTACCATTGATCAAATGTGAGGTGGGCGGCCTGAGAAAAAGAGGTTCATGGTGGACATTTTCAGTTTTGAATTAATGCTATTTTCAGTTGTAACAGTCACTTCTGAATACAAAATAGTTTAAATTGTTCAAATATCTCAATTTGGGATGAACTTATGCTCATTTGAAGAAAGTTACTCTCCAAAAGTAATAACCGAGGAAAAAAAAGCATTTAAAGTCTAGGCTTTTATTGAACATCATTTCTTGCCACATCAGGCTGCAGAAAAAGTCAGAACATCATCAGTGATTTAACTGTCAAATCTTATGATGCCAGAACTAACTCAATCCTACTACAAGCATATGAATAGGTCATTAAACAGACAAGATTATTGATTCTGATCTCAGTAAAGATCCAGATCAAGTGTGCGTTGAGGCAACAATCAAGTCTTCATTGTCGCTGAATTCTTTGTCCATATCAATTATTGGACAGATTTCCATTGTATATGACCGGGGGGGGGGGGGGGGGGGGGAGGGAGGTGGGTTTCTCAAACCTCTTTCTTCCACTGAGTGGGCAAACGTCAAA
>JBCEWB010089151.1:0-10259 GCA_039654565.1 Peronia peronii
GTGTGTGTGTGTGTGTGTGTGTGTGTGTGTGTGTGTGTGTGTGTGTGTGTGTGTGTGTGTGTGTGTGTGTGTGAGGTCTAGTTCTAGCTCCTAAGTCTAAGGCGAATGTGCTAATTCAAATTGTCGTAATCTTTGAATCTCCCAGCGCTAGACCAGGTTATTATTACAGAGGAGAAGACTGGGCTGGCAACGGCCAGTGGAGTAGGTTGGATTCGATGAGTCCCTACCGCTTTTGTTTTAAATAATTCATGTTTTCTCCTCTTCCATCTCATTTTCTTTTGCATTCCTTCTTTCGGCTGATTCACTGATTAGCCTCAGGCTTAATGTGTGGTAAATTTCAGTAGGCCTTTTTTTTAGTTACATTTACGTATCAATTGTTAACATTCATTTTTCTTTTTTTTATAGTTACCCAGTACTTTAATCCTTAACACTTCTATAATAATATTCAATGCATCTATAGGCTTTAAATTTGTTAAATCTGTCACTCACAGACAGGGCTTTAGTCATAAATTTACTACCCACTATGTTTCTAGTGTTTGTTTGTTTGTTTGTTTGTCTGTTTTTTATAAGGCTTCTTTTGAGTAAAGGTGGGTCCCTGAGTTAAAGAGTTGACGATCTGTTCCATTGCGGCCGAAAGCTGCATGACACGGTGCGTCTGTTGATAGTTTGTCTATGGAATCAATAGTCAGATAACTGACGACCCAGAGGGTCAGTATGGAAGAAGAAAAGGTTGATCAAGCTCAGTCAGTCTATTTCTCTTTTTTTCTTTTCTGTTGCTTATACCACTAAGGACGTCGCGAGAAGAATGAGACGTCTGTCTGCAACACATCGGAATGCCTAATAGTATCTCTGACTCCGTCAATCCAGGTCTTCCGGGGCCGCCCTTTCGCTTTGCGGTCACTAAATCTTGTGTTGTATACACGTTGCGCTGGGTGGTGTGTTGGCAGACGTGAGAGGTGATCCTTTGATGTTGAATACATTTGTGGACATTCTTTGTTCCTACCATTTCTTTGATTTTGGTGTTGTGAATCCTGTCTCTTCTGGTCTTGTTGACAACTTTCCTTAAGCATTTCATTTTGCACTTTGTGATTTTGCGCTCCAGAGTTTTGGTCAGGGTCCAGGTTTGACATTGATGTTTGAGTGTTGGTACACATATGGAACTTGTGATTTTGCTCTTTGTCTCTGTTGGGATAGCGGGATGTTTTAGGAGTGGAGCAAGCTGGTAACTAACATTGTTGGCTTTCTGTATCCTATTTTCGAATTCCTTGCCCATTCGACCATCTTCTGTAAATATACTACCAAGATATTTGAACTCTTTGACCTGTTTTAGATTTGTGTTGTTGATGTTTATGTTGAGGGTGCCTGGTGTCCTACTGATCTTCATTGTCTCCGTCTTGTTGATACTGATCTTCATATCGTACTCCTCGCATGTGTAGTTTAAGCTGGAGGTATGGACCTGGAGGCGTTCTTCAGATTCGTATGCTAGGCTCTGGTCATCCACAAAAAGTAGTTCCTTGAGGGCTTTTAATTCTAAATTGATTTCTTTTGTAATTCTGTCCATGTATACGATAAACAACAATGGGGACAATACACAGCTTTGTTTCACTCCTGGTATGATATCAAACTAGTTTGTGAGTCCTTCAGATGTTCGTACTGTGCTCATGATATTTGCATACAGGGCTTGAATACTGTCCAACAGTTGGCCGTGGACATTATACATTTCTAGGATTTGCCATAGTTTCACTCTGTTCACTCTGTCAAATGCCTTTTCCTGGTCCACAAATACGTTGTTCAGTTCTTTATCATATTCAATCACTTTTTCGTTCAGTTGTCTTAAGGCGAAAATTGCATCTGTGCAGCCCCTTCCTTTTCTGAAACCCATCTGTGATTTGCATAGGAATGGTTCTGCTCTGTACCTTGTTCGTTGTTCCAGGACTTTGGCATAAATTATGCCCACGTGGCTTAGTAGGGAGATGCCTATGTACATTCCACAGTCTCTTTTGCTGCCTTTTTCTTCCATATTGGTACAATGACTGCTCGCTTCCAGTCGTCTGGGATTTCTCTTTCACTCCATGCTTTTTGGAAGATAGAGGTTAGCCAGTTAATGTCTATTTCTCCACTGGCTTTGATTTCCTTGGTTGTAATGCTATCTATTCCTGGACTCTTATTCTTAGGGCTGGTTTTTTATTGCCTGTCGGGCTTCAGATCTAACAATGGTTCGTTCTTCATCGATGTTTTCGTAACTTGGGTGGAACTGGAACTGGTTCTGTGGGTTCCTCTATGTGTTGTTAAGCAGCGCGCTAAAGTATTCTTTCCATCTGGTTTTAATACCATTCTCATTGTTGGTAGGATTGCCATTTATGTCGTTGATAATTGTTGTTGGGTCATATGACTCATCTTTCAGTCTCATGGCTTTCACACTCTTGGTGAAGTTGGGCGGTGAATGTCTACACAGCACACTAAGTTGCTTTCCATACTTCAAACAAGATTCTTCTTTTGCTTCCTTCACAATTCTTTTGCAGTGATGCCTTGCTAATCTTTACTTGGTGTAATCTTCCTCCATATTTGATCTGACCCATATCTTATACAACTTCTGTTTGTATTTGACGGCTTCCTTAACCAGCTCGTTTCACCAAGGTGTTTTCTTGACTGATTCTTTACCTGTCTTCTTCACTCCACAAACCTTGGAAAGTGTCTCTATCAGGGATGCCTTATAGATTGATCAGGTTTCATCCATAGATAAGATATCCAGATGTATGCCCGTTAGGGTCTTTTCAAGCTCTTCTTTTAGTTTTTGTTTCGTTTCTTCTTCATTGAGTACTTTCAAGTTAATTCTTTCTTCTGGTCTGTGCTTGGCTCCCTTGTTTCTCCACTTTTTCTGTTTCAGTGTCATCATAACTGGCCAGTGATTTGTATCCAGACTGATATTTGGGATAGTTCGAACGCCTGTCGTGTTCCTTTTGTCTTTTGCCCTTATCAAGATGAAATCAATTTGAGATGATAGTCCTAAGGCATTCCATTTGTACCATGTCTGTCTTTGGCTTGTAAAAAATATCTATGATCCAAAGTAGTGCGAGAAGCTGTTCTCCATTGTAGTTGCATTCTGTATTGACATCACTGTGTGGGCCGAGAAAGGATTCCCATGGTGTTCTTCTTGGGCCTACCCTTCCATTGAAGTCGCCCATGATGAGATAATCATTGCCTGGTACTGAGTCAACTGTGTCAGATTGTTTCTCATAGAACTCTGCTTTTTCCTCTTCTGAGTAGGAGTCATTGCATGGTGTGTAGATCTGTATGATTCCTGTGCTCATACTTGAGTCTGATCTTCATGATTCTTTCAGAAATAAAATGTTTCTAACACGTCTTTTGCATTGTCTGGTTGCATGATAAAAGCTACTCCATGAATTGCTCGCAAAGTCAGTCTATACTTGTGTGAATTGTGTCAATCTACTTACATTTAGAAATATCTCTCTTTGGTTATTTTACGTCTTTCAACCTCCTTTTGTTGGTGGTTATATCTCTCTTTGTATCACCCAGAAGTGCATCTGGGTAACGACTTGAATCGATGGACAAATGGATGACAGGAAGAAGAATGGCCAGATGGACCAATGGATGGAAAGATAGATAATGGATGGATGAATGGATGGATAAGTGGATGGATGGATGGATGGATGGATGGATGGATGGATGAACGGATGGATGGATGGATAGATGGATGGATGGATGGATGGATGGATGGATGGATGGATGGATGGATGGATGGATGGACAAATGGATAGATTGATGGGTGCATGATTGGGTGGATAGACAGATGAATTGATGGATGGATGGATGGATGGATGGATGGATGGATGGATGGATGGATGGATGGATGGATGGATAAGCTGAAAAATACTGGCTTGAGCAGCCAATCAAGTCGTGAATCAGCTTGTGAACGCATAAAAATACTAACCTGCAGGTCACTCTGTTCTGTGCGTCACAAGCATAGGACATAGGATTAAATAACAGTCCTGAACCGCACGTACGTCTGAGGCCACCTCCATTGCCATTACATCTGTGTGAATAAGAGTGAAAATGTGATCTGTCCGATCAATGGCATATTCAATTCATTCATTTTCAATTTCATTCATTTTCAGTTCAACCAAGTAGGATCTGTAAGTTTTAGGAAGAAACCTACGAATTTATAAAAGTGTTCCGGGGGGAGGGGGACACAATTTGAAATGAGGAATATCATAATTATACTGTACAAAGCCCTCTATGACGGAAAAGAACGCTATTATTCAATTACTATGAATGTTCATATTGCAGATTGCCATTTTTTGTGGGTGATTAGCCTACTATGTAACATCTAACGAAAAAGGATAGTAGGTCAAAAGCTGCCAATCGGACCAGAACTCTTCAGAAACTCAGACAATGCCAGATACGCAGAATAAAGTCACTTAAAAAGGAAAGATTCAGTGAAAACTACGCAATATCCGGTAAGATATAAATGGCTGTGCATGCTTTTACCTGTAATAAGACGCACAATTGTCACAGGCTGGCCAGTCGTTAAAAGGCACACCTACACATGAGGTGACACAAAAAATGGACTGGCTGGTAGCTGACGATCCACTAGAGGGTGATTGTGCACTGGATGGACTGCGAGATAAGGCTGAAGTTCCAGAGGTCATGCTTTCCTTACTTGTAGCCGAAGTCACTGATTCTCGCGAAATTTGTGACGTTTGTGATGCAGCTGATGTCTGACTCGGTTTAGATTTTGATGATGGCATTGACCCTGGTGATGTTATAGATCTTGGTGAGGACTCAGAAGTCTGGGATTCTTTGCTTGAGGCTGAGCTCCTAGATGGTCCTGAGGTCTGGGAGGACTTAGATGTTCTGGATGTCCTGGATGTCCGTGACATTCTGGATGTCCTAGATGACACAGATGTCCCACTTTGAGTTGACGTTAACGATGTTGCTGAGCCAAGGGATGTAGCAGAGCTTGGAGACGTCACACTTGTCCTAGAGGTCGCACTAACGGGTGAGCTCGCGCTGCTATCCGATGCTTCTGATGAGGCAGATCTCATGGAGGAAAAGCTGTGGCAAATGTTGTTTATATGTATGAACAAAAATGTATATTACATCTCATATTTCGTGAATTTCAGTTCCAAAAGGAGTACTAAAACTATTTTTCATCCTGATCTCTGGCATCCTGCAATCTTTAATACAAAGTAGGTCTCAGAGTCTTCTTTATGCAGTATAATTTATTTAGTATTCTGATGGTGATCTTCTACATAACAGTTCTGTGACCTGTGATATTATTTGGAAGTGTGAGAGGGCGTACTTAATAATCTTGTAAGAAAAATTCAACGAGTCAATTTTAGAGTATACCCTAGAAAAGTTTACGTATTCCAACACATTTATCGCTAAAAGTCTGCCCATGAAAAATAAACATTCATGTTTTTTTTTTTTTTTTTAAAGAACAAAACAGAGAGATTTACTACGTACACATAAGCATGTATCCGCCACATCATTATTTAATATCTAGTCTGACTGATTTCGCACATTCGTCTGTTGCATTAGCAGTATTATTACATACAATTCAGTTTCATGACACGCTCGTACTTGTTGCGACAGGCGATTCAGAATAAGTCTTTTCTTGAGGATATTTGTTTAAGATGTTATGGAATACAGCTACTTATGGGATTTCTAAAGTGTTTCAACCAGATGCCAGGCTTAAACCATTCAGGTCCGTGGTTGGCTGTCATAGACACCGTATTCTACTGACTACGGGCGAGGAATGCACACATCACTAGATTATGGTCTCCTGAATCAGTATAACAAGCCACAATGCCAGGAATGGTCTTTGCCTGACTTTCGGAGAAGCTGAAAGCACCGAATATCAGCGACAGCTCTTACCATATTCTTCCGCTGCCTAAAAGAGTGGAATTTGCTCTTATTTTTGCTGCCTCAGAGTACAGTGGTGAACTTACTGCCATCACAAGGATCAAGACAGCCCTGGTTTTGACCACGGAAGATATGACGGCCAGTTATCGCCCTCCTAAAAGTCGTGGATCGAATTCCAGTGTCTGACGCATTTATGTGTCGAGGTTGAAGACGAGGTCAAAACTTGTCCATAACTTTTTGTTTGTTTCTTTAAAAGACTTTTAAACCCATTTTTCTAAAACAATATTTTTTTCGCGACAAAAGGGCAATTTCATTGTTTTTTTCACTGTATTTGGCACTAATGGAGAATAAAACATTAGCAAACAGTCATACAAAATAATGATTAAGGTGAAATTTAAATTCTAATTGTGGAAGCTAGATAACATACTATTGACCAGTCTGGATGCCGGTTGATAAGAACGTATTACCTGAACCATCCCAAACAAGAAAAATGTCAGCAGTGTCAAAACGGTTCATTAGCGTACAAATACATAGATTGTACAGTTCTGTTTTCAACTCTTTGCCCGCTGATTAGCCCTCTTGTTACTCATAAAGTTAATGGTGATGTTACTAGATCATAATGTGGAATGTTTTTTTTTTTCTCCCTCATTCACCTCAAGATGTATTTTATTTGCATGCTAGTGGCTCGTCGTATCAGCTTCAAGCAAAACGTTGTGATACATTTTGGAACAGTTACTTCTTATACAATAAAATTCATCAAGAAAAATTAAAATGTAAGAATGCTGGTCACATATCGATTAAATCTGCACGTGGGTAAAATCACGTCGCACAATGATATGGTTTGATTGTGCAAAAACCATAGGTAAATATACGTGATCTTTGACCTATTGTGAGTAGAGCTGGATATTATGATACTAGGAGATGTTCATGTGGGCAGCTTTAAAAAATTAAGTAAGTGCTCTTATCTTTCTATACCTTCATAAATATTATCACATAGGCCTATATATTATTTGTCTTTTAAATTACTAAATAAAATGATCTGTCTAAGCAGAAAGGCCTCAATTTACTGAAGTCATAGAGAGTTTTGTTCCTGTAATAAAAAAAAAAATTCATTCCGGTAATTTCCTCTTTCTTCATTGATTTTGAGGTGCCATAACAATTCAAAATGCGTCAGACCGGAGAAAAAATGAAATCATACAAAAAAGAAATTAAGAGGTTTGCAAACTACCTTAATTTTGTGGCCAGGGTCTACAGATTTTTTTTTTTTTTTATAAAAGAATATCAAAGTAAATAACAATTTTGCTTTTGACACAACCGAGAAGTGATAGCCACATTTTTTAGTATTTTGTTCATCCACTATGAAAAAGAACATGACACTTACCCGCAAGGGACATTCAGGTTGCAGACACTTAAAGCAGGATCAAAACGCAACGGTGGATTACATGTCCTAATTTCCTCCAAAGAATTCAGACATCGAACGTATCTGGCGCAGTCAAAGCAATATGGATAATCGTCGTCAGGCTGAGAGCCGCAGGTTATCAGACAAGTGGCTAAAACAGATAGACAAGACAGATAAATTAAGAATGGAGAAAATGTTCTCGTCTCCCTTTCACAATTTTTCATTTTATAAAAATGTCTTAACTAAGCGCAAGTAATCAAAAACAACCAATTTTTCACAATTTTTCATGATGATTACCATAACGGTATCTTTCCACTCTGGTAAAAAAAACTCTTTGGATGACACCTATACAGTCATTTGTGTGGACAATGACTATCCCTATCTTTGAGTGTCCAGTACATTTTATCATAGCTCTTTTTCATGACCCAAAAGGCAGATACAAACTGGTACGAGGTATGTACGAATCGCAGATGTTAACCTATGTGTTTTCTTTGTAAAAAGTCTTGGACAGTAAGCGTGTGAATCTCAGGGACCCCAACAAGGGCCGAGGAGCTTCCGACAAGCACCTCGGTTGATAAACCAGGTTCTGTATGGGTATTCATTAGAGTCGGTCGTTAACGAATGATAGATTTAAACCACTGAGCCCTATAACAACGGATCGAAGTAATCTATAGATGTTAAAAGCAAACTATGTGCATGGTTTATATTGAGTATATTTGAAAAGAAAAAAGAGCGTGATATCTCTGCTGTCAATGGCTGGGACTGAGTTTGAGGTATGACAAAGACATTAAATTGCCATGTTTTCTGTTATAGTTAGGGTCTAAATAGATCTAGTTAAACTTTGAAACAGAATGAAAGCATATGCTTTTAAACTAAAACTTCCTATGTATGCCAGCCAGTGATATGAAAGAATTCAGATAACTATTTCATTCTTTCACAAGTCTGCATAGAGCAAACTTTCATCCCATATCCAGCTATGTTTATTATTTGCCATTTTAGCGTTACGGTAGAAACTCATAGCCCATTTTTGTCCCAGTATTCTTCAATTAAAACTGATTCCAGCACTTACTATGATCATTTTTCTATTTTGTCTTTATAGCCACGCCAATACTAAAAGAACATAAATGAGCTTTGAACATATCATAAGCCTATGAACCTCTCAATTTATATGAGACTTGAATGCTTGTAGTGCTTGAATTGAACTACGAAGAATACAAAATGTTCCTATATGTAGTGCGTGCGCCATAAAATTGTTATCATTATTACATCGTGTTATCATTATTATTATCATCAATAACATTGCTGCCGATGTCATTATTATCGTATTACTATTATCATTACTATAGTCATCATTATTGTCATTTCTATTTGAGACCAATGTCTTAAATTACAAGACATGAATTGTCAAACGGTGACATATTAAACTAGACAAAAAAAAAAAAAAAAAGATAATATGAAGAATTACCGAGCTGAAAATTCTATTTCGGGAAATTAGTAATAAGGCTTATAAATGTCTTTTCGAACAATCCAAACATCTTGAGAGAACGTCAAGAGGAAGATATATGAATTTAAAATGAAATAAGATTATTTTTTCTAATTAAAAAAAAATTGAAAAAGGCAACAAAATCAGAAGTCCCAATATACTCCGGAAACCATATGGGCCTTGAGTAGAGGTAATAAATAAATAAAGCAGATGACATCGAAATAAACAAAAATGAGCCATTTCCAGACTATTAATTTCTAGTGCCACCAAGAAATCACAAAACATGGTATATTTATATACATATTATATACATGCCTTATATCACCATATTTACATGCCTTATCATCATCCCTGTCACAGCTTGCGTGCGGAAGAGCGAAATGAAGAGGAAGTGAGAGAATGGAAGAAAACTGTCAGAAAAAGGAAACGACGGGGGATAAGTGGAGAATACTTACGCCGTTGACTTATCACGGACGTGCGACTAGGCATACTTTGCTCAGAGGTCAATGAAACTTCAGAGGACTGGCTGGATGGAGACGATTTTGATGTCATACTGGAAGCCGACGCCATCGATCTCTGTGACGTGGCAGACGTCAACGACGTTGTTCTGCAAATCACATGAAGAAAAACGTAAAATGGAATTTTTAGCACAGTACTTTGATCGGTACCTGGAAACGAGCTTCTGGTTATTCTAGAAAGAATCAAGAAGAGTAAGGAAAAGTAAAGACAGGAAAGAAAACAGAGACAGCAAAGTGCTGCCTTTAATTTACATTTCAATATCACTTGAACGTCTTTGCAGAAGAGAGCACAACTCAGGGACTGAGTGCAGAGTCTTACTCCTACTTCCCATAAAATTATCTTGACAAACCCGGGCCCTAACTTTATCTTACAAAATGAGTCTTGTCAGAATAGAAACTTAAAGAATAAACAGAATATATGTAAAAGCATGACAGGCAAACACATCTGCGGGTATCATAATAAACGAGATAGACTAATCAGATTTCAAACTGGCTGCTTAATTAACAGGCCCGTTGTCTCGTTAGGCAGCTAGTCTGCAATGGGTCGATGAATCGATCACTCAGGTGGTTGCTTGGTTTGTTGATTAATTGCTGGGTTTGTTTGACTGGTGAATTGGTTGGTTGATAAGTTAAGTGGTTAGTTTGTTTGTTTGTTAGTTTGTTGGTTGGTTGGATGATTGGTTGGTTGATTGATTGGTTAGTTGATTGGTCGGTTGTTTGATTGGTTGGTTGGTTGGTGGTTGGTTGGTTGGTTGGTTGGTTGGTTGGTTGGTTGGTTGGCTGGTTGGTTGGTTGGTTGGTTGGTTGGCTAGTTGGTTGGTTGGTTGCTTGTTTGCTTGTTTGCTGAGGGCATTCGTTCGTTGCTGGTTAGTAGGCTGTCAGCAGGGAAGATTGACAGGTGGCAGGTAGATAGGCTGTCGTTGAATGCATGTTTACGGGAGCAGGGGGGGGGGGGGAGGGGGGGGCCTTAAAA
>JBCEWB010089162.1:0-28706 GCA_039654565.1 Peronia peronii
CCGTCCATCCATCCATTCATCCATCCATCCATCCATTCACTCATCTATTAATGTATCTGTGTCTGTCTGTCTGTCTTTCTGTCTGTCTCTTCCTGGCTCTTCTATCCTGCAATGTCCCGCTTCTCTTTCATCGCTACCTTCCAAAATGATCAGATCTGCCTCTCCCGACTTTCCCATCCCAATGCACTGCTCAGCTAAAGGACATGTCGCCAAATGTGCTAAAATGTCAAGCAATTGTCCCGGGTACATTAAATTGTGACCAGCAATATGTTGCATTAATCACGAGGGTATCATAAAGCGGTGCCAGTGACAGGAGCAGAAAAAGGGTGTAGAAATACAAAAAGGCAGAGCTACTTTGCGTAAATGACAAAGAGTCATGACAGTGGTTTATAGATGTAACCAGTATCAGTAACTGTGACTTAAATGGTACGACAATAGAGCGATTATCAGACATTGTCCCGATATCAATATAGTGAACTGAACTACCCAAGTCAGGAATGGTTAGAAATGGAGAATGGGACATTATAGGGAACAGTGTAAATTTTTATACATAATCCGTAACGAAATGTCCTGTAGTATTACCTTCTGAATCCTAATGATAATCTATTTGGAAGTGTTCCTTTTTTATATATATATTAATTATAAACTGTGGGAATAATGCAGTGATCCGACAGCTATTATTTTATTTTAGCTTTTTTGTTGCTTCAGAAGGTTAACGAATGTCAGTCTTAAAGACCATATCCGAGAGTCGAGATAATCACCCTCAGGAATTTGAAAGGCTTACCAAGACTGCAACCATATCTGAAATCAAGCGACCGACAAAAAAAAAAAAAAAAACGTCAGTAAAACGTTTACCTGGCCATATTGTTTATCTTTGTTTGTTTCACTTTACTAAGAATATTTGCCTTGACATTCAAGTATAGGATGCTAAGGATTGTTAAATTTGAGTTAGCAATGTTGACTATCACAAAATGGCAGTGCTAATAGAGACATGGTGATATTTCGAAAATTGTTGAAAAAGTACAACTGAAAGCTTTAAAAGTCTCCATATTTAGGAGAGACTGTTTTTCCAAAGGAACAGTGATAACAAATTTCATCATACTTTTTCTGTGGGTTGTTTTCCCACGCCAGACAAGTGTATATAATAGATGGCTGCTGGCAACACAGAGAGGACATCTGACAAAACTAGCGGGCGCAGGTGGCAAAATAGTCAAACTGACAAGAGAAACAGAACAAAGAGAGATAATGATGATACTAGTGAGAACAGAAAACAGTCTGTTATGATATGATGGGTTTAACCCTCTAGAGTCAAGGGAATACCCAATACGTCATCCAGTTTTTGGTCTATCTCAGTATCATCAAATAATAAAGCGGTGCATTCTACAACAGTCAAAAAAGGGGTAAAATGTCTGTAATAAGTTTTCGAGTTCTGTTTCAGGACTTATGTAAAAATCATTCTGAACAGCATTTCCGTATTGTTTTTGATAATGACCATCTGTGATACGCTGAGCTTTAGATAGTTAATTATATCGAAGAGAGTCTGTGAGACGTATCCTCCTACGTGTTCATGTTTCACAGATGTATCAGGAGGTCTCTGCTCATGGGCAGTTTGTTTTCAATGGCAACATTTGCTGAATGGGTGTGTCTCGTTCAACATGACATTGAGCCGCTGTGAAAAGGATGGCAAGCCATTCAACCAATGCAACTTAGGAAGCTGTTATGATTTATCCTGCCCACTCTCACCGCTCCAGGTGTTTTCATTGCCTATATAGCTGGGTCATTTTATGTTTGCTTATCATTCTATCAGACATTAGGGTGACTCGAGACACTGTTTCTAAGACAGGAATAAAAGCAAACATTTAGGGCAACTTTGTCGCACGTTGGCCCCACCTATTCTTCTATCTGCCCCGTCCCTTCATCATTCTGAGAACAAATGGCCCTTTTTACTCAGTGAAAGAGCGGTTACTTTCCATAACCACATAGTCTGACTAGGGGCTCAGTTGATGACTATGACTACGTGGTCTGCTTTGTGTAAATCCCAAAGCGCCTTACAGTTTGTCCATGCCTTGTATTTATTTCATCGCACATCCTCAAATTTCAGTCTCTACAAACGGCGTGATTCATCTGTCTCATGATGAACATTCTTGTAAGCAATACAGTACGTGATAGTCCTTCTATTTATTTCATTAACTATTGTCCTTGTCCGCCCGTCTGTACTTTCATTGCAAAACTCTTTCATTCACAGCCCTAGTAGTCAACCAGCCAAACCTCATGATGAGGCAGTCATAAACACCGGTTTGTAATGATGCTTGTACAGATTTAAACAGGAAAAAGCTGGCTCTATCTCGTCTGGTCTCCAACTAGCCCTCACAGATCATGAAAGTCCCACGCAGAACCAACGCGCCTACACTTACAACAGAGCTTCGCCCTTATAAAAGGTGAATTACTGACATGATGTCTTCTCCAGATTTAAAAGTGAATACATGTAAATATAGTGCAGACATCAAAATTAATGACCAATGCACCAAAAAAGAAAAACAAAATCACGGATCAAAGGACTTTATGTCAAAGAGATGACTTTTTGCAACTTGTCTTGACTAAGAAGTGCATCATCATCATTTGCAGTTGTCATGAACTGAGCGTTTACTCGTTTTCCGTCAGCTCGAGATCTTTGAAGTCTCGAATGCTGTTCTAGAAGAGGGAAATATTAGTAAACTTTTATTTATTATGATTTAAGACTTCGGCGCTGTCTGTGCAAGGGGTCAGTCATTTACTTGGACGGCCAAGCAGTACCGTCCATCAGACACCACAAAACAATTTATGTTCTTGGCGTAGGGCTTATTTTAAGTCCATACATCAGTCATTTTGTGGTTTGGGTCCATCATCATGAACTACTTTTTTTTACACAGCAATACTGAGTGATGGCTTTAAAGAACAAGGACATGACCGGTATAGGGTTAAAAACGAGGACGAGATCAAGGCTCAGGAAATCATTGGGCTCTTTTCTCGAGTATTTACACATAAGAAATTGGAACAAATAGTCGGTTGAACTCGTGTGAAAACCACGTCTAGTCTTTGATGATGAAGTTATAAGTTTATGTTGGGGACCGTTTTTTACTTCCCATGACCTCTAAGGCATGACGTGAAAGTTCATGGTGTGGACACCTGAGAATCACACCTAAGCAGAGCCGAATCGTTTGCTATAATTCCCTTGTTTGTAGTAGACATTTGTTTCATCATGTTTTTATCATGATTTTTCATGTCATGATAGACACTAGGAGTAGGAGAAGACAAGTAGGCAAAATGACTATGACTATGACGCTCGTATGTAGAACGCAAACTGTAACCACTATCTGCATAAACAAAAAGAGTTAAAGTAGTTGAAAAAGAGTCACTGCTCTCTCGATTTGCATGGGTTTTCCTCTTTCATTTTTTTTTTTTTTTTTTTAGAAATCCATTTTTAAAGTTTTGTTTTTAATTATACATGGTCAATTTTTTTTTTCATATAGATGTGTTTCCTTTTCTTTAATCAGATATTAAACTTTCAAAACTGAGTTTCTGTCTGATACTAAATCTGATTTACATGTTTTATGCCCTACAGAATATCAAAAGTTTTCACAAATACCTTTATAGAAAGTATCAGTATTATACTAGAGACATTTTCTATAGACTGTCATATCTAGTCAGTTTTATTCTGGCAGTCTGTCAACTCAAGATCGCTTTCTCGTGCAATTCTGTGAGTGACGTGGTGTTCTTGCTCACGTTCTCACAACACCGGAGAAGATCCGCCGATAGAACTGTGAGTAGTGCACGTGGAAAGGGTTAGAGAAAAATGTGATAAATATGCACTTGGGAGAGTCTGAGTGGCCAAGACGAAAGTTTCAATCTAGAGAAAAATCAATGGATGTGGGCTTTTATGACGAGTAGTTCTCGCCTTGGGAGGCCTCTCGGCGATCATAGGGTGAGCAGCCCGCTGGCATGGGGGACGTGCGCTGGCGGTTTGCTCGGCGTGAGCCCTCGGTCTTAGGGGTATTTACTGTTGATGAACTTATAAGAGTGACAGAGGAAGGTGGTGGGAGAATGAATGAGTAAGGAAGAGAGGGAGGGAGAGAGTGAGAGATGAAGGGAGTGAGGAAGGGAGTGATGGGTAAAGGAGGGAGGAGGTGAGGAGGGGGTTAGTGAGTGAGTGAATGAGGGAAGGAGGAAAAGAGGGAGAAAAGAGTGAGCGAATGAGTGAGTGAGTGAGTGAATCAGTGAGCCAGTGAGTGAATGAGTGAGTGAGTGACTGACTGAGTGAATGGGTGAGTGAGTGAGTGATGAGTGAGTAACTGAGCGAGTGCGTGAGTGAGTCAAAGAGTGGGTGAGTGCAGGCGTGCGTGAGTGAGTGAATGAAAGAGTAAGTGAGTGAGACGAGTGAGTGAGTGAGTGAGTGAGTGAGTGAGTGAGTGAGGGAGGGAGGGAGGGAAGGAGTGAGTGAGTGAGTGAGTGAGTGAATGAATGAGTCAGTAAATGACTGAGTGACTGAGTGAGTGAGTGAATGAATGAATGAGTAAGTAAGTGAGTGAGTGACTGAGTGAGTGCGTGATATAGCTGGCACTGTCATTTTGATGTATGATTGTGTTATGTCGCTTTATGTGGTGCTGTGTTTGACACATGATGAAGGCATATGTTCTCTATAATTTCTTCGTGATATGAACCTGCAAATGCATATGTTGGAGACATAAACCAAAAAAAAAAGAGAGAAAACGATTGACATATGGTTTTAACCAACAATCTGACAGACATACGGAGACTGTAAGCCAGTCCAGCAGACAAACATTAGAATATCAGGATTCGCCGACTCAGAGTAGACAAATGACAACGATCTAAAGACAGAAATAGAAGATCAAAAAGGCTCAGTCCCTTCTTTTATCACCGTAAAAGTTCGTTACGTAATAGATCTAGACCTGAGAAGAAAACAAAATCAGGTTTGAAACCTTTCCAGACTGTTTTGGAATTTGCAGTTTGAATGTACAAGCGTGGACAATGTTAACGCATATAAAACAAACCTGCAATGGCAATTGTTATGAATAACGTTATCTAAAGCATCTGTCAATTTCCTTAGCAATTACGTTTTGAATTCATAAAATGAATGCACAGGCCTACGGCGATGTAAAACTCACTGTATAAAACGGGGTGCAGGAAATTTCATTTTGTTTTCTCTCTCTCTCTCTCTCTCTCATTCTCTCTCTCTCTCTCTCTCTCATTCTCTCTCTTTTTCCTTCCCTTTGGAAAGATGAGTTAGGTCCCCTGACTCCTTGTCACTGAAAGATGTGGTTGGTGTTTTATTTTTGCTTGTGGCTGGCATTCTCTGGGGAGTTTTCGGCCCTGGCGCCTGGTTTAGCTAGGCTTGTATAACTTCCCAATGGTGAATCAACTAGGAATGATCGACTGCACAAGAGATGCAGCGCATGAAATAAAATACTTGATAAAGTGAGAAATGACAGACAAAAAAAATGATGGATCGAGGAAAAGATTGAAAGAGGAACGGAAATAAAGAAAGAAGAGGCAGAGAGAGAAAAGGGGGGGGGGGGGAGGGGGGGGGGGAGAAAGAAAGGGAGGGAAGGTGGTTTCATTTACTGCATGAGCTTTGAAATATGGTCCGAGAAACCTGTTCAGTTTTTCTTTTCATTGGAACCATTTTGGTTATTCATTCGTTTCTGTGATTATTAGCAGAATCCCCCCCTCCCTCCCTCCTTAAAAATGTCCGGGCGATTTGCGTTTGTTTGCAAACAGTGACCAACCATTAAAGCGAAGTAAAGCCGAGCTGAGGCTTAAGCAGAAGAAACTAAATCGTTCTGGGTAGGTTTAACATAAGCTTTTGAAATTCACGATGGCGAAGACAAATAGGTTTTGAGATGATGTTCTAATTCATCGATTTGCCTTTGCAAACAAAAAGAAGAAGAAAAGAAACTTGAGAATTCTAAACTGTAGAGAATATTGGAGTCATAGGAAATACAGAGAGAGAGAGAGAGAGAGAGAGAGAAAAGTAGAGAAAATAGAAAGGAAACAAAGTTCTGAAAAAAAAAGGAGAGAGAAAGAAATGACGAAAAGGATGATGATAGGGTCAGTAGCTTTCGCTTTCGAAAAAAAAACAACAGCAACAATAAAACAACAGCAATAAAACAAACAAACAAACAAAAGCGAAGACTCTCAAATACGAAAGACTGTTGGAGAAAGAGAGACAGAAGAAAAGGTAGACAGAGAAATAGGGAGAGAGAAAAATGAAGAGGATCGTAAAAAAAGAAAAAGAGAAGAACAGCTGAAGGAAGTAAAGGAGTGGGGAAGGATGGGCTCGGTAGCATATGCCTTCAAGAAATAAAAAAAAATCTTCAGCACCCTCAAATGTGGAGACTGATGGAGAAAGAGAGAAAGAGACAGAAGAAGAGAGAGTGAGAGAGAGAAAGGAGGATGCATACAAACAGGGAAAGGGATAATGAAAGAGAAGAATAGTTAGGGGTGACAGAGGAAGAGAAAAGAGTGGGTCTGGAAGCTTCAAAATCAAGATGAAGATAGGCAAGTGTCTTTTGTTTTTAAGAGAATCCGACGCAACCTTTCCATGTATGGTTTATCTGGATAGCAAAGGCCGGCATGGACAGAGTAATTACATTATGAAATATTAAAAGATTAAGGCATCCTTTGTAATCATTCTGCGGAAATCTGCTGGGATGGGGGTCTCAATGTTTGTCAGGGTGTTTGTCCGTGGTTGGGGTTTGGGGGTGGGCGTGTAGATAAGGAGAGTTGCTGAAGAAGATGGAACGAATGAGGGATGGAGGGACGAGGGGATGCAAACGGGAAAGAGGGAGAGCGGGGATGGAACAGATCTTAACAAGATATGAAAGATGCTCAAAGGGAAGATCTTTGATAAGGTGTAGATGATTCTCAAATTTGAAGGAAGTCTGCCCTATTCCGTAGATTTATGTAGATAACGATAATTAGAGGGCTAGATATATTATGCCACAGATGATAAAGAGCATTTTAAAGGGGCAGTTAAAGGGAAGCAAGAGCGGGTAACTGGGAAACGTCAGGGCACCGCTTAACCCGTTTACCTCCCCCTTCTCCAAGAACTTGAGCCAAAATGTTATCTGGCGCAGTGTGGGAGAAAATATTCCTTCATTTCCTTTTTAAACATTCATCGAGCATATCTGAATTTTGTCATTTCCTTGTTTTAATCCGATCCAGCTCCGTTAACGATTCTCAGCTTTTACGACCCGACGCAGTCCATGTAAGCAACGAGTTGGGCGATTACAAATATGTATCCGATTACTATAAGAACCATATGGTCGTCACCACTGAAGTTTAAATGCCACAGTGACATTTTCATGGGGCAGCAGCAATTAAATAAAACGCTTCAATATCATCCGTTTTATACAAAAGAACTAGAATGAAATTTCAATAGTTTTCCAGTGAAAACATCTTTCTTCACACACTTCTTTTATTTTTTTATCATTTTTTTAGTTGGGGGGGGGGGGGATAGAACAGCCAGCCATTGTTGTTAGTTCTTGCATCTTAAAACAATGCATTACTTCTTTCATGAAAGTTGACCCATTTTTTTTAAAAATTACATTTAATTAACTGACAATGTCTGTTTGAAACAAATGATTAAAAAAAAAAAAAAAGACAAACATAGTTTTTGTCATTCTATTCTTTGAACAATCAAAAACAAGAACGTTTATGGAAAGCGGTTCTGTCAAAAGGTTGTGTTCCCAAAATGAGAGAGATTAACAACAAAATCCCACAATAACAAACACAAGCTAATTCTTCTATTGTTAGATACACCAAATGATATCGTTTTCAGATCTTTAATTTTAATACAGGCACCGCTGAGTTATTGGTTTTTCTTTCTAAATTCTTTGCTGTATGCTCATTATCAAGAATGTTCGAATACATGATATATTGGATTCGCCCACCGTCCTGAAGGGAAGGGCCGCTGATTACCATGATTTTCATCTCAAGAGCTGAAGAAAATGGCGGCAATCCTTGCCCTTTGACCTGCGGCGAGCTGCAGTGAATGAGTTTGAGAAATGTAACGTCTTTAGGGTTCCCTTCCAGGCGGGTTTATCGGTCCTGTGTGCCGGCTTTCATGGTTCCCTCCCGGCCTGGGGAGGCCCGGCCCAATTTTGGCCTCGGGAATAAAACTGGCGGGCAATCAACAGCCATTGTGGGTAGTCAGCCATTAAAAGCACCACAGGGGCGTGCCAGGAGTAAGGTCCAGTCTGGGAAAGTAGGGACGCAGGGGCGTCATCAAATCCAATTCATTTACGCGTACTTAGTGTTCATACCCATAGGTATGTTTGGTCTTTATATTGTCATAATTTGATCAATGCATGACTGGATGAACGATATGAGATATACAAACTTGTGCGCATGTAGGCCATGAATATGTAACGTCCTAGACTAGAAAAAAGCGGAGAGAAGAGGCGATCAGGAGCGTCATCAAATCTGACTTTATTACTTTGTACTTGACATGTTATCATTAAGCATATCATATCTCATCGACTGTTTTTATGGCTATTGTTTGACTGCACAACCGACGCCGATGTTGATATTGGTATGGAAGTTGCATATTATGCACCCCAACTCTAAGAAGGGGCTGATATGTAGATGTCGCCAAGTCCAACTTTCTACATACTTAGTATGTAGGACACAAGTAGGGAGATGTATGTTTTCTCTTCATGTTGTTATATGACTGCAGTTTAATAGATTGAGCCAAGGAGACAAGTAATCGAAGAGTAATTATAACGTTATGCGTCGCAGGTTTGAGAAAGGGATTCAAGCAGGGGCGTCACCAAATCTATCCTAAATCTTGAGGCATGATCCGGTATTATTAGCTTGTTTTCTCTTCAGATTGCTTTTGTTTGAATATATGCATAATGCTGGACGAGGAAAGTGATAGTTACAGAAAGTAAACATTGAATGTTTTAGGCCTGAGAAAAGGAACGCAGAGAGGAGATTCACCAAGCATTTAAATAATACATGCCATTAGCTACTCTCAAATTCAGTTACAAACGTAAAATCAGCTATAGAAAATGGATGTGGACAAGCATATCAGATCGACCTTTACTGTATGGTCCCAGAAATGGCTTTATGTCAGAGATGCAATCCAGCTTCAGTTTGTCTAGATCTATAGATACAGGAGTCAGAAATTAAGCAAAAGCTTAATACACACAGAGGGCAACACTGGTTTGAAAACTGCCCAGGAAATTACGAATGAGATAAACAAAAGCTGACTGTCTGTCACCAAATGTCCAAAAAAGACAAATTCATCTCTCTAAGGGCTCAACAGCTTAGGAGAAATGGCAAAACAGAAAACAGACTAACAGACAGACAAACAAATAAAAGGCGAAACGAACAGGGGTAACCCCGGGTAGAGCAGAACAGAGCAGGACAGATGTCAAATGTAGTGTTGTATTGGATATTGTTTGGCTTCACGTTGCTCTGTGAATCCTGTTGTGCCTGTATGAGACATATGAAATCCCTGAAATTGACATTACAGATGTTTCTTCAGGTCTGGGAAAGGCACCGGCAAGACAGATATCGGATACGACTTCCGGGGACGATTGTAATACCGAGATTTCCTTGCGTACAAATATATTTCAAACATCTGTTGGGCTACGGCATGGATACAGAAGCAAGATATAAATCGCTGAAATTGGCAAATAGGCTTGGGAACGGAACCTGCAGGTTGATTGTCAGATCTAACTCGCTGATATGATATCAATATAGATATATATTTTTTTTTATGTTTAACTCACCATATGGTCACGATTCAGCTGCACGCTCGATATAGAAGGTAGAGATCGAAAGATATGACTATGAACTACAGCCAAACAGAGAACAGGGGTTGGAGGGAGGGAAGCTGAGATTTCTGTTCCTAATTTTTCAAAATTTTCGTTACAAAATCAGATTCTTTCCCTCCTCGGTACAAAAAGACGAGGACAACAACAACAACAACAACATCGACAACAACAAATGAGATCGGTGATTCAAATTATATACTAGAACGCTTTCTATGTTGGCAATATTTACGAAATTTGAACAAAACATAAGTACGGCAGAAAGATAAATGCGACTGGCCAAATGGCGTGTTATGGACCTCTACTCTTTTAATCAGCTTTAAAGTTTATTTGATAAATAGGTCTGAATCTGCATAGCAGTTTATATAAATATCGGTCTATGAAATAAGAGGGTTTCCAGCTCTAACGTTAATGGGGACATTTATCATTCTCAAAAAAAAAAGAAATCATTCTAAAGGCCTGGAGAACAGAGGAAACATCTATGAATCAATTGCCGAAAAAAAAGCCAAGGTTTTAAAGAACAATTTAAAAAGGAAAAAGAAAACAAAACAAAATTTTTCATTTCCTCGCTCCTTTACATGTTTGTCAAAGTCGGAACGAAGACATTATTTGTCCCGGCAGAAAAATTATTCGTGCATATAGCTATGACATAAAACAGCAACAAAGAAACAAACAGTCAAATAGAATAACCAGGAGTCGTGATGGGCATAAAAGAAAGTATTTTTAAAATAGTCCTGGTTAAAACCATGTAGTATTGTGAATTAACACTTAAAATGTGAACAGAATCTACCAGATTACTATTATGGATGTAGTTTTTCAATCCTAAGAAAGTAAGCTTATCCCGGTTTTTTACCAAATGCCCAGCTTGGTTGAGAAGAAATTGGTGGGTAGACAATATGGAATTTGGAAATTTTGCCTAGGCAAGGGCGTCTGCGCCAACTCTTCAACCAATTTTTTATTGCCAATGGTTCTTTAATGTGCATAATGTGCACATAGGACATGAAAAATATATTCGTCCCTATCCGAGAAGACTATACGCCCCACCCAAGAATGCAGGATACCGTTGAATCGCTGAAAAAAAAAAAAAGCAAGCGGGCTCCAAATCTTTTCTATACCGCCGCTAGGATTCGAACCCGCGACGTTTTCACCGAGTGGCAGATGCCTATTCCTTCGGCCATCGCCCTAATCTCACCACCACCATTTACTTGCCAGATTGCCATTGATTTGGGATGATATCTACTCATGCTCGGACTCCCCCGCGGGTAGGTTCTCTGCTCCCACCTGCAGGTGGTGTAAGCCCGCCATCGATGGGATGTCTCCTATGGCGGTGGGATGTCTCCCATGGAGTGCCATCTTTGACATTCCAGGAGAGACATCTCGTCTCTCGTCTCTCTTTCCTTACTCCTGTCTTCTGTTCCGCTTTCTTTCCTCTCTTCTTCTTGACGTGTAAACGTATCTTAACCGTGTTTGACACAATACAGCCGTAATCGTGCTGACGTCTCGTTAAAACCCAACACAAATTTACTCATTGCACGGACAAAGACAATGTGCGACTGAAAGCAATCATTCTGAGGCGAGTGTTTTGTTTTATTATTATGTTTTTGTTGTTGTTGTTGTTTTTTTTAATAATCCTTCAGATGCGGGAGCCACGGCTGCAAGAATTATAGGAGTCTATTTCAACTCTCTAGATTTTGTTACGGTAATTATCGGTCACATCAATAAAAAATCTCGGTGATAACATTAGTATTTATCGTAATAATGACTGACAAGGAGCACTAGTTTCAAAACAGAGAAACTGCTAGACGAATGTCAATTCTGAGAGCTTTTCGCGTTCATGGGGTTAAAGGAAATGAGATGCAAAATAATGTGAGCCAGTCTTTATCCAAAATCAGTTTCTTAACATTTCAGGGTTAATTAATTAACTTTCAGTTGCCTTGATCAGGGTTGCAAATACATGTGTAAATTATTTTGGCGCCGTTAAAAAAAACAAAAAAAAACGAAACATGGAGACGGGAAAGGGGATAGGGTTAATAAACAAAATGAAAGATAAAAGTTTAAAAAAAACTGATCAAAGGAATATTTGCTTTCTTTGAGTTATAAAAAATAATTTTAAAAAAATGGAGGCATAAGGAGTTATGTGAGGGTGTTAAACCGTGGCCTATTTATGATTTACCTCATCTAATTTCTCTCAAAATACCAACTTTTTTTTTTTCAGTCTGCTTTTTAGATTTGTATTTCATCATAAAATATTCCCGGGATTATGAAAAAAAAAAAAGAGACGAAAAGTATTAAACTCCGGACCGAAAGCTGACCTATCTCATCCCATTTCTGTCAAAATACCAGCTATTTAAAACCTGGTCTTTGGATCTGCCTTCGTTCCTAATTATAATTATGGGCAAAGAAGTTTTATAGCATGGCTTTTTCTGCACATGTAATGAAACACATTAATGATCTTCTATGGGCAATGTGTTTGAAACCACAAACCGGAAACTGTTCCTTCGTGACCTTTCTTTGACCTCTTCACCCCAAGGATCTGAGGGTCGTTTATCCAGACTAGAAGCCGAAAGCTTAATTAAGCACAGGTAGATATGTCGTCGATTTAAATACCTCAGAATTGGCTCGGGCAGATTCGCAGTACAAACCAGAACGTTTCTGGATTAACTCTATCATTACAAATATTTAATTATGAAACCAAAAAAGCAGCAAGGACAATTCTAAAAATGAGTCATTTTTTTCAACCAGCTAAGGTTATTTCACTTTGCCACGCATAAGGGGTATATGACCGGCATTGTAAAGAAGGGGAAAAATCATTTTTTCTTCTGTTATTTGAAATAAGTTAAGTAAATAAAAAATGTGAAAAAAATTATTACAATTAGAAAGAAACGTTTCCATCGCATGGTGATTTTTTTTTTCAGAAATCTCCGTTACTTTGGTTTTAAATAATAAGAGAGAACGTGATTTTTTTTTCTTCTTTGCAGTACTTGGGTTATACTTCTTGTACCAGGGATAGAGAAGAAATTTGCCTGACCGTCAAAATGGCTCATTTGCATACGACAAATTTTATTCCTATATTTGATGACGTATCAGGTGATTTTTATCTCCCTCTCTCTATCTCTCTTTCTTCCGTCTCTCGGCTGCCTTTCTTGATCAGATTTATTTATAGCTGTGCTCTTGGGAAGCCAAGAGTTAATAAAATATTGCATAGTGCTATAATCTAGCAATCATGAACAAACTGACAGTGTTTTGTTCTTTAAAGCCCGCGCTTTATTGTTCTGTGCAGTCTTTCCTCCTGTGACGCTATATATATTTAGATTATGGCGACCATAAAGTGCGATTATATATGCGTATAGATGTCTCGGCCTTTTAGTTTCTTATGTGCAGCAAATACCATGTGCCTGCTTTATGGGGCTCTTAAGTAGAGAGGCTGACTACAAAAAATACGGCAAACAAGAATGAATGAGAAAAGCCTGATAAAAACTACGAAAAACAAATGATATTTTTAATCTTATCAGATAATTATAATACTATTATTATCATTATTTTATGTGTATGCTGTTGTTGTTGTTCTTATTGTTGTTGTTGTTGCTATTGTTGCTGTTGTTACATGTATATTTCACCAACAGAATGTTTATTCCAGAGGCGGATAACTGCAGACAACATTAATACTATTGTTATTATTACCGTTATTTTGTTATGTTGTTGTTGCTATCATAATATTGTTGTTGCATGTATTCGTTTACCAAGACAATGAGTATTCCAGACGGTGGATCACCGCGCTTTGAATGCTTCAGAATAGCTCACCCTTGTTGACGGACTTTGAGATCATGGGTAACAAAGAGACACGGGCCAGGCATTACGGGGATGAGAGGAAGGGCGGGTAAAGGGGTCGGGGGGAGATTTCATTCGATCATGGAAAAGTTAATGAGGAAAAAAGTGATGATAATGTAATGACAAAAAAAAAGAAAAGGTTGGGGAGAACCGGGAGGGGAGAGTGTCTCAGATAAAGCTCGTCTGATCGGCCAATCCGTTTTTTTAATTATTATTTCTAAATTAAGAAATTAACCCTCCCCCAGCCTGTCACAGCCTTTAACATAGAGTGATATTACACTGACATTATTTTGAAGTCAACATTGGATTTCAACAATCTTTAGTGGAATCAGGTGCTAAGGATTACTTCATTGTCGGTTATTAAGCCTAAAAGTGTCAAGAATGATGTTTATATTCATGTTGGAAGGTGATACAATATGAGAACCATGTTACTCACTGTTCGCTGTTTGCAAAAGAATTTCATATGAAAGAACGATGTTCGAGTTTTCTTTGTTTTTTTTTAACCAGATGTGTCCCTTGCAAGATTTGAGCGTGTTATTTTTTTCTCCCACATAAAATACCTCTGATTTCTTAATGTCTTCCTGTATTTTGGACGTTGTTTGATAATATGCACTACAGGACCGTAATGGGTTAAAAACAGTAAATTCCCTGTTCTCGACAACCCAGTTCATCAACCCCTCATCCAAATGCACCCCTCTTCCAAATTTTCTCCCAGAATTAACTAAGCCACAGAGAAGCCTTATTTAAGTTCATTAATATGATTCATACTAATGAATTCATCAAAAAACTGTCAAAAAAATGATGAATGATAAAATGCAAAAAAAAAAAATTTAAATGTAATTCACATCTGGTCGGAAACCTAATCAAAAAATTATGAAACGGACTTTTTCTTTGTTCCTTTCCATGACAGTCCAACATCACAGTCTCAGGGATAAAGACTGCATGAACTCATCGTTCTGTCGGCAGACCCTCGTCATCCCTTCGGGCGCGAATGTTTGAGGAACTCCTGGGCTTTCTATTGTTCTCTTTCAGCCGTGATCGCTAATCCAAGAAGGTTGAACAAAAGAACAATAGGCCCAGAGTATTAATCCTGTAGTTTACGAGAAACCGATCCCTGGCTCAGCGAGTAAGAGACACATCCATTAACTTGTTATTGAAGGGAAAGATTCACAGATACGTCATTTCAGAGACAAATCTACATACTCTCTGTTGTTGGGAAAGATTGATAGACTTTTAGATACTGCTTCATGGACATTCAATTGAAAGAAAAGATAGCTGTCTATGTCAAGAAACACAAACATAGGCCTCCAGTTGAAAAGATGTAATAATATAAATGTTCATAAATTTTCAGAGAGAAAGAGAGAGAGAGATTCTTTCATAATTTCAGAGACAGATTCGTGTAACTGCTTAATACTGGAGGGAAATATTCACGGGCAAAATAGTTCCTGAGAGGAAGTCCCAGGCTTCCACCTGGAGAGAAAATGTCACAGATTCCAGAGATAAATTAATTGAATAGAAGTTAGTTTTAACTATATCTCTCATTCGATCCACTGGCTCAAGAATAAGCAGAAAAAAAAGCAACCTCGTCTTCTGTTCTCTTTAAAATCCGAGTCAAATAAACAGAACCACATCAAGAGCAGCGCATTTTTTTTTTCTCACAGCTGTACAGAGAACAGCTTTTTAAACTGCTTCGGAACTCAAAGGCACAGAGCGCGCATCTGAACTTCGACAACTCACTACAAAGCTGACTGCAGCTAGATCTACTTTTGCTGTAGGTAAAACTGACAGAGAGAACGCCGTAAACCAGATCAATGCAGGTGGGCGTAGGTGTTCTCTTCAACAGGCTAAGTTCTCATACGGAACTAATCATCGCAAAATGGATTCGCTTCTGAATCTTTTGTTTAGCATATATGCAGCCTTTCAGTCCCAATGAGTGTGGTCGGATTATCTCGGCTTTAAATGCGTGCTCAGTCTAGTCAGGGGAAAAAATGTAGGTAGAAATTTTCGATTTTTTTTTTTTGAAAGTTTGCCTGGATAGCGGCGTTCCCGCCCATCCTTCATCACATTTTTAATTGCCAAAGATTCTAAAGTGGTCAAGTACACAACAAACCTGTAAAATAGTTTTTGACGCTGGGCGTCGGCCTTCCCTCCCTATAGAAAAAGCCGTTAAACCACTGGAGTCACATTCTCTTAGTGGAATTGGAACCCGCGACACTTTCATCGAGGGCAGACGCCTACCTACTCGACCACGGTGCCTCCCCTTCCCCCCCTTAGTGGTAAGCCCTTCCTTTGTTTTAACACTGTGAGCCTATACGTGATAGAGTCACTCGATTCTTTGACTATAATGTGGAGCTTATTCCAGTATATTTTATATTAACAGGACAATTTATTTACTTAATTTCTGACAACTGAAAAGGCAGTACATACTGTGGCTGATACAGAAAACAACATCCAAATGGACAGAGGCGTACAAATTACAAAATTCTAAAACAAAAAATCAGACGATGCATAGTCCTTTTCTAGAAGACGCCTGGATTGGACGCAGCCTGTACGGCAAAGTACAATTTCCCAGTTTTTCCAGTTTGAACAATCACTTGCCCTATAGGCTGAGATGAAGCAACAAGAAAAAAGATCGTGGTCAAAAATGCTATAGCAGGCATGTCCAAAGTCCGGCCCCGGGGACCAAAAATTATTGATGCCTGCATTCAAATTTCCACCGGCCCGCAGCCTCTGATGTTTCAGATGAATCTAGATATGTTTAGGGTTTTGTTTGTGGGGGGGGGGGGGGGGGGGGGGGGGGGGGGGGGGGGGGGGGGGGGGGGAGGGGGTTAAGCTTCCCTTCCCCCCCCCCCCCCCCCCCCCCGCCCAAGAAAAATGGTCACTTTCTCTTCATTTTATGTAGTCTTCAGATATAAAGATCTGAATGATTTTGGTAAAAACTTTTTTAGCTTTATTTGTTTTCTATGTGAAGATAAAAAAAAATGAAAGTATGTCATTTGGAATAAAAATTTCGTTAAATAGCTCATCTACATTTCAAAGTTAATTGTTCAAAGAATGTCAGGGTCGGCCCCCACATATCTTCACCTCACCATATCTGGCCCTCTCTGCAAAAGGTTTGGATCTCCCTGTTCTATAGGAACTCGACGTCATGATCTTTAAGACTGGAAGATGCCAACAACAATGAGTCATTTTTTACTTTTTTTTTTTTTTTTTCAGCTAGATGGCTTTCCTTTGCCAAGTACAAGAGGTATCAGACAATCATTGTAAAGAGAGGAAAAAATCACTTTTTCTCTTGTTATTTGAAATACATAAAGCAAAAAAAAAAAAGACAAAATTATCATGAAAAGGGAAAAAAAGATTTTCATCACACGATGAATTTTCTGTTTTTATGTTTCTTATAGCGAACAAAAAAGTGTAGTTTTTGTTTTGTTTTGTTTCTTCTCAGTTCTTAAAAATGCTTGTATTACACCTTGGCAAAAGGAAACAATTTTGTTTACAGTCAAACTGGCTCATTTCTCCTCTGGAGGGTGAAAACTGTATTCAAACATTTCCTAGGGATGCTCCGTACAGAAAAGCTTGAGAACCACTGGTGTGTATTACTTTCTTCAAAGCGATTAACAGCTCACGGGGGAAATCAAAATCCGCATTTTATCTATATAATGCTCGCTCTTTGAGCTCCATAAGGAGAGATTTATCTAGGCTTGATGTTGCATTTTTTATGAGACCTGCAGCTTTGGATCTGCGAGGTATAAAGATTGTTGTTGCTGTTCTGGCTATTATTGTTTGATATTGTTGTTGTTGTTGCCATTGTTGATGTAATTGATCCTATTATTTTTTGTCAAAGAGAATAGTTTATTTATGCTTGATGTTGCATTTCTTTGTGAGATTACGGTATCACAAATATACATAGAATAATTATAAAGAATTGTTGTTGGTGTTGTCGTTTTTGTTGCTGATGTTGTTGTTGTTATTTGCTGCTATTGTTGTTGTAGTTGATGTTGTTATTTTGCCCAGAAGGAACAGTTTATTTACGCTTGATGTCGCATTTGCAGCATGGGATTATGGCACACGGAATAATATGTAGGTTCTGCGTGATATTACGTAAACAGTTGTTGTTGTTGTTGCTGTTGTTGTTGTTGTTGTTGTCGTTGGTGTTGTTATTCTTTCTGTTGTTGGCGGTAGAGTTGTTGTTGATCATGATGAGGTTGATATTGCTTTACTGTAGTCGATCTATGTTGAATAATATGACGGTGTTAATGGTGAATTGGACTGTTGACAGAAAGACAAGCTATGTCGTAATGTTAAATGTTAAGAAACGATAATGAAAAAGGGGTGAGGGAATGGCGATTTATGAAGAGATATAGAGTCACGGGGAATCGTTGGGAACGGCTTAGGGCGAAAGATTGCGGTATGATTAAACGATATACTGATCAGAGTTTTATAGTAGGAACAAAAGAGGTGCACGCAATCATACAAGCAGAAAACACACATACATACATAGAGATACACACCACACACACACACACACACACATAGACACAATAAAAGGCGTGTGTACATAGGAAACTCCAGAGAACAGAAATCAGCGCGCAAAACAGGTAGTGTGTCATAGTGTAGCAGAAGAACGTATGTGTAAAGTGGTCGTAAATAAAGACAATGGAAGATCTGTTTAAAAACAAACAAAATAAAAATAAAAACGCGAATTAAACCTTTCTACATAAATTATAGGACAATATCTCCAAAAAAAGAAAAGAAACAAATTACTGCCCAAGTAAGATTCAATATGATTGACAATAGGTGACAAGGCACCACCTTCTCGCTGCGGTCCCGACGGCGACTCGACACATATCGATTACTGTAAAATGAACAAGTGCCTGTATCGATACCGCGATTATTGCCTCAGCGGTATGCACAGCCGAGGGTCCCAGCAGGTTAGGGCCAGGGGTTGGTCTAGTTCATTCTACAGTAATCGATATGTGCCGGGTCGCCGTAGGGACCGCAGTGAGAAGGTAGTGCCGACAAGAGCAGCAACAGCAACAGTAACAACAATAACAACAATAACATTAACAAAACCAACAATAACAGGAAAAACAGCAACAAACAACGGCAGCAACAATATAACAGGAAAAACAGCAACAATGACAACACCACCACCACCAACAACAACACAGCATCACTAGGAATAATAACTACTTCAACTACAACAACAAAAATTGAGAATAAATTGACAACAATGGAGGATCGTTTTGACCAGTTTTTTTATTTACCTTTGTCAGACATAAGAGACGTTGAACAAGCATTGAAAAAAAAAATCACTTGACTTCTTGTTATTCGAAAGACGGATTACCGACAAAAAATAAATAATAATAATAAAAAAATAAAATAAGATAAAAAATAAAAATGAGATAACTTTTTCCTTATATCATGAATTTTTCGGAATTTTTCATGGTGTACGTTTCAAAGCAAAGAACGCAAAAGCTTTTTTTTTTTTTTTTCTACACCAGTTGTTCAACACCCAATGTGTCTGACAAAGGCTGGTCAAAACGATCTTCCATTACATTCGGCACTTAGTCCTACCTGTGAATATTTCTTGGGATTGATGTAGGCGCGTATATTCTGCTCCAGATAGGCCTGGGCCTGCGCTGCCAGAGGCATCGATGACGACGAGGAAGAAGAGAATAATGAGGATGAAGATGCATAGGGAGAAGGGGGCAGCTTTCCTTGTCTGGTGGTGTATCTAAGAGAAAAAAAAAGGAGGGACATGATCAGTTTTGGTCAGTTTTTAGATAAAATATGTAGGTTTGTTAAGCAATTAGACAAATGCACGTAAATAACTATAGAGGTACACAGGCATAGTACACATTCACACAGAGAAAAGAGAGAGAGAAAGAAAGAAGAAACAAAGAAGAACGACAGGAATAACGAGAGAAAAACAAACAAACAAATACAGAAAAGGTACATTTTAAGTTTTACTCTTAAGATCCACAGAAAGGACGTGAGATAGGCACAGAGATTGAGAGAGAGAGACAGAGAGAGAAGAGAGAGATTTGTGAGGAAACTCAAACCAATACAACTGAATTTTCGATCTTTCTCTCTCTCTCCTTTCTGTGTTTTCGTGTGTGTCTATGTGATATGCTATAAAATCAAACTCAGATCCTCTCTCTCTCTCTCTCTCTCTCTCTCTCTCTCTCTCTCTCTTTCTCTTCCTTCCGGCCTTTCCTCTCTGAGAGGAGATTACATAAAATTCAGTTACTTTCTCTCTTTCTTTTTGAGGAACTTTCTCACTCACTCACTCACTCACTCACTCACTCACTCACTCACTCACTCACTCACGCACTCACTCACTTACTGACCCACTCACTCATTCACTCACTCACTCATTCACTCATTTATTCACCCACTCATCACTCACTCACTCACTCACTCACTATATGACTTTTAACATAATCTATGACAACTGAGGCTGGAATCGAGATAATTTATGGTATCTTCGATTTCAGACTGTGCCAGTTTACAGGCATTTTCAAGCACATTCCATTCCACACAGGTAATGCTCACAATCGCGTATTCTTCTCTTTATTCCCATACCCTCTTTCTTCGTATTTCCTCCTATGCTCACAAACTCTCTCAATTTCCATCCATCTTTCTCTCGACATCATCAAAACCGCCGAGACTTCGGTGTTTTAACCTTTAGTTTGTGTTCCACGTCCATCCCATGACTTTTTTTTTTTATTTCTTCTCTGTCATCCTCCATAATTACTCATCCTAACCTTTCCTCTTTCAGCCATATAAGCTGGAACACGCATACTTATGTACGAAACACCCGCGCGCATGGCCACATATGAACACACAACATATACACAGACACGCATATTATATACTTACACATGCACACGTTTCTTCATGATATTAATTTATCCCAAACGCACGGAACTCTCTCACATACATTCGAACACACATGATATACATACGCATATAGCCTGCACATACAAACGCATACATATATGTATATATACTCAGCCACACACAGATATACCCACTCACATACACGTCTACCCACTCAAACACATAATCCTTCGTGACCTTCATCTCACATGCTCAAACCTCGCTCACATACGACTCCAAAAGCAATTGATTTTGCAATCAACGCCTCTTTATGACATGCCCCTCTACATCCAAATTCCGTTATTTTTTTAGTGGCAAGACGTTTGATTCTGCCTTTACGACCCGCTCTGGCCCTTTTCATTGGGCCGGGCAAAAACTCTGGGATACTGTAAATTCCGGGACACAGAATTCCTATTCATTTGATTAAATTGTAGGGACGCCTTCCATAACCTGGACCTCAGCCCTCGCTTCACTGCGAAGAGTTTGACATGCGAAATTCGGGAAAGCTTTTCAATTGATTTTTGTGTTAAGGATGATCTGAGGGAGACACTGCCAGCAGCTTTACATGTCTTATGTTATTTACTTTTCTTTCAAATCTTTTGTTTTCCTTGATTTTTTTTTTTTTTTTTGGTTCAGTTTCCTCTCTTTCTCTTTCCCTCTATCTCTCTTTCTCTTTCTTTTTTCTCTCTACTTCCTTCCAGCTATCACAATTTTTACTTCTCTCTTCAATCTTTGTTTTGCTGTTATTGCTGTTGTTGTTGTTGTTGTTGTTGTTGTTGTTGTTGTTGTTGTTGTTGTTGTTGTCCTTTTCGATTTCTCTCCTTTCTTTCTCTTCATTTTTTTCTCTCTTCATCTTTCTTTCTCTCCTTCCTCCCATCCTTTCATGAAGTATTGTGCCATACAGTTACTTGTCTTTCTATTCCTTGTTTTGTTTTCCTTGTTTTTTTTTTTTTTTTCCTTTTTTTTTTTTTCTCTCTTCCCCCTTTTCTCTCCCCCCCCCCCCCCCCCCCTTCTTCCCTCTACCAATAATGTTAGTGTCTTTCCACTTTTTGCTTATTTCGGTCTTTTTTTTTCCTGCTCCCCCTCATCTCTCTATCTCTCTCCCATCTTCTCTGTCCCTCCTTCGTTCATCGAACCTTCTTCCTTCCTTCCTTCAATTTCATTTTATCCTGTGCATTTTGGCCAAATGAGCTACTTTTCTCCTTCATTGTTCTTTCCACTTTCGCTTCTACTTTTCTTGTCTTTTTTTTTCTTCTTTTTTTCCTCGTCCCCCTATTTTCGCCGTCTTATATTCTTCACAATTTAATCTTCCTTTTCGTTTATTTTTGTTTCATTTCGTTCTTACTTAATTTCTTTTTTTTATTTTTTCAGCCACCTCTCCCTCTCGCTTATTCCTCTCATTATTTACATTTTAATTTTTTCTTTTGCTCCCGTCATTATCTCTATTTTGTCCTACTCCTGTTTTTTTTTTTTTTTTTACATTTTCTATTTCTCCCTCTATTTCTCTATTGAGACCCCGAGTCGTCCTTTTTCATTAATCATCTTTTCCTTCTCTGCTTCCAGAACATGAATACACTGTAATAACTATTTAGCACAATTTTTATAGTTGCGAGTATTGACAATTGTCACCTCTTTGTCCTTCGACTATTTAATTTTTTATTTCATTTTATTTTATTTTATTTTCTGTGTGCATTAAGTATGTAGTCTTTTAATTCTAAGAGCAGGATTGTCTCAGCTTTAGATGTGTATGCTAGGTTTGGTCAGAAGAAATTTTTTGTACAGAAACTTTGGAATTTTCGGAAATGTTCTCTGGACAGTGGCATCAGTCAGTCTACTTTCAAACTGATTTCTTAAGTGCCGATGTATCTTTCAGCATAAGCAACATAAACATGGGAGTTCCAAATATTCTCACCGTAACCCAAGAAGGCTACACGTCAGGCTTCTCTACCCAAGAGGCCAAAGAAAAGTTATATGACTCAAAATAATAAAGCAGGTTCTAATCCCCTCGTAAGATTCGAATCCTCGATACTTTCATTAAGAGCCAGGCACCTACTTTCTCGACCACAGTACCCCCAGAGAGCTAGTAGTGGTAATAACATCTATGTGAAATTCCAGTAAACATCGTCAGTACAGAATGACGTCATCCCAAGTGTACAAACACAGTTTCGGTCCGAGAAATTAAAATAAATACCCAGTGACGTCGCTCGAGATAATCTTCACCAGCAGGTTGAAAGACGTTAATAGAACGCCACGCCCGTCTCCATGATAAAAGTTAACACTATAACATCATGCACGGAAGAGGTCAAGCGGGACTGACGAGGATGCGCAGTGTCTGCAGCTTCACAGTGTTCATTTTTATGTTGGAGATGGGATTACCTAACTGGTTATATAAGCGGAGTCGACACTGAAGCGGATCGGATACGGATGTAGTGTGAATGTGCACTAAGACTTCTGTCCTTTATGCCATCCTTCTTTCAATGTCCATAATTCTACCTCTTTACACATCCTCTTTATTTACGTAACTCAACCGCTTCCGTTGTCTTTTTTATATCTCTTCTACTCTTTATGCTCTCTTCCAATGATTCTCTCATTTTCATGTCTTTTTGTTTGCTTGTTTGTTTGTTTGTTTTAAATCGTTCTTTATCGCAATGAATGTCCCGTTCTTGACCCCTTTTTCCTTTTCCTTTTATATTTCAGCTTCATGGCGTTATGCAAAGTGTCCTTTCTCTCATTCTTTCTCTCTCTCTCCTCTCTCTCTTTCTTCCTTCTGTTTTCTCCTTCTCACTTGTCGCCTTTTTTGCTCTCTCTTTCCACTTTCCTACTCTCTCTCTCTTTTTCTCAAGTGTCAGTCTCTCTCTCTTTCTCTCTCTGTTTCCCACTTTCATCCTTCTACAAGAACATGTATCTGCTTTTCTCGTTTTCTTTATTCATTTTGTTATTCACTCTTTTTTTTTTTTGCTCTCTTTCTCTCTATTCCCTCTTTCTTTCTTTCTCTGGCTGCTTTTTTCTCTCCAGTCTGTCTTACTCCTTCTTTCACTAATTGGTAGCCCTTCCACTATCATTGATCTACGATACCAATTCTGTTCTCTTAGACACCCCTCTTTCTTTCTCATATAAACTCTACTAAGACACCATAAATTTATTCCTCCCCCATTTCCCAATCTATCCCTTCTTTTCCTTCACCCTCCTACTGCTTCCTCCAAATCTTCATTCTCCGTATACCTCCCTCCCATTTCTCCACCCCTACTTTCTTTCAATCCCGTAATTTCAGGTTAGCCCCGGCGGAAAGTAACTTATTTCCTCCGTCCGGTTCCCGAGGCCTCATTTGCATGTCGATCACGTGGTCTAGTCTTGATTAAAGGGCCGACCTACCCAAAACGCCCCTAACAAATAAGGTAAATAAAGAGGCCTCCGACTCCAGTCTCTCATTTCCCATCTTAATTTTCCCCAGGGTTGGTTGGCTCCAGCTAGCGGAGTGAGCGAGTTCCAGCAGAAGGAAGAAATGGTCGCTCCCTCAAATGCAAATTTGGTGGCATGGCTAGAAAAGGTACTCACGCATCGGGCGAAAGACGTGTTCACTTAGCAGATAGCGCAGGACAGAATTCTAACGTACTTTGAGAAAACAGCCTGTTTCATCATATTTTCTTCTTGTTTCTCCATGTATTCAAATTGTAACTTCCCATTATAACAGTCTATGAGCTAGTATAGAATCGTTATGTGGCCAGATGCAGAGACATTGCAGGGTGAAGCTAAAATCGCAATGCTAAAATGCACAAAATGTCGTGTTTTTACAATCGAGATTCATCGAGATGCCAGAGCTAGCAGAGGCATTGCCACGCAGGAGCTAAAATAGCATTACGAAAATGCATACAATGTCATGGTTCTACAATCGAGATCCAATTAATGTTTTTAGTCTATCTGTTTGCCCTATTTCACATTACTATTTAAATATGCTGCACATTTATCACTCTTATTGTATAAATTCTTCACATAATAATATCTTCCACATTGTTAACGAAGAAATGGGATACCTCTATCACAATGTTGAACTAAAGAGGAGTATACATATCACCGCGTGATTACTACAAAATTCAGAACAGAATGATTATTCCATTCTCAAAAGACGATTCGTTACGTATTGAAAGAGAAATCGAAACAATCGAACTAAAGGAGAGTCGACTATCACCAAGTCGTTACTGCAAGATTCAGAACAGATCTTCATCCCATTCTCTACAAGACTATGTTCTATTCATTATACGTTAAAAGAGGCGCAGCAACAAAGACGTTCTATTTTCTTAAAGCACAAGTTCAAGGAAAAGACGTTTTGTCAAAGTAAGTCAGGCATGATAAGAGGTGGGGAGAGGGGAGGGGGACGTGGGGATAGACGTTCAAGGCCTGGGCGTGTGGGAGGAAAACATGGTTACTTTTATTGGATTTTGAAAGATTTGCTCGAGTGTCGAGCTAAAGCCCATAATGGGGACTGTCGTGCTACATGCATACATGACTATTTGCCAATTTGTTCATATGGAATATTCAGGCACATTCACTGTGGTATCTGACAAACAAGTAATGCATAATATCTGCCATTTTTCACCCCGTATAATACCGAAACGTCTCTCTAATCTAGCATATTTGTGATACTGTGGTGGGAAATATCGCCCTGTTACTTTTCCGTTTGGATGTCATGAATATTGAAATATTTTATCCCTACTAAACATGATAATCTTTGCTCACTTAGTACCATCCCACATGTGAAGCGCCTCATCATTAGATCTCATAGTGAGAGATGCCTCCTTACATGACAAAACTAATTCCAGCTACAGAAATATGACAATAATCAGAGGACACGTAATGATCACATTACAACGTGATATGAATAAACATTCATTTTTATGCTGTTAGGTATTTGATCTAACTGGATTGTCTCACAGGAGATGATGCAGAGGTAAATGCGAATCTTTCTGGAAATACAAAGTCTTGTTTCTGCAATCACTATGGCCATTAGCATTTCACTACTACTTTTCTTTCTATAATGTTTACCTCTTTAACTTCCGTTGTGAAATGTTTCATACAAAGTATTTAGATGGAGTGTATAATACATATCCTCTTTAAAGAAAGAAAAAAAATAATGTGATAACAATCATTTTGACTGGTGCAGCTACCTCTACTTGACATAAAAGCCGTGGTATCACAACGTGTTTATGATAAATGATAGATATACTGGAACCTCCTACAGATGAAGTTATGATTTATTAATTTCGTGTAATGATATCAGCTAAACGTCTCCTTAACAGGACGATAAAGCCTACTTCCTATCATCAAAAATTTTATATTTCATTGATTAGCCTTTTCTGTCAGAGTTACATTACTAAGAGAAATTTGTTGTATGACAATAACATCGTATCTCTTCAAAAGCTCTGAGAAAAGCAGACTGGGAGCCACAGATACCATGCTGGAGAAACAAGACAAAACAAGCTACACGTTCGTCATTGTGACAGTTGGGGCAACAATATTCTGCCTGATTCATTGAGTTACCACTGCAGACTAGGTGATTTCATTGGCATCAGTCATTTGACCGAACACCGCAAGGGGATTACGATTGTTTTCATAACAGCAGATATCAGAATTAAAGGATCGAAATAACTGATGCCATTTCCCAATGAAATATTGATGAGCTCGTTTTTTTTCTTGCCCACAGGATTCTGGCGTGCGAACTTGGCCTAAAAAATCTGGAGGTTAATGCAATTTCCGTGTGACAGTGTCCCCAAAGTCAAATCTTCTACCAAACTTCTAACTGGATAAAGGGCGCACGAGTGGGATAGTATTCGCTATGAAGTTCTTAAGAATTTACTCTACAGTTAGTTGTTGGGTGGAACAAAGTGTTGATGGACTTGTGAATAAATAAAAAGGATGTGTCGTTTGTGGACACCACCATCAGTGTATTCGACAGGAAAGGAAATTGAACGAAAGACATTTATGAAAACTGACCCGAGCTGTCCCTGTGACAGAAATAGGTCACTCATGCGAAGATGGAAATGAGGTCAACATGAGAAAGACAAGAAATGTGCCTATCCACTGTTGGTTATGAATAAAGACTGAAAACGCCTCAACTGTCTCTGCAGCGGAGAAAAACAGCCAATTTTGAATGATGTCATCTATGTATTATCAACTATGGGACGAACGCAAGAAAGATAGAAATACGCTTTATCAATTCTAGTTAAAGGTTTGGTACCGAAAGTCTTCTAAAAAATCTCTGTAGATAAAGAAAAATATCCAACTGCTTGATATAGTATGTCATCAATCTAACAAAGAACTTTTTATGTGTGGTTGTGCGTATGTGCAAGAAGATGATATGCAAGTGACTGTATAGTTAATAATCAACATCATGCTTAATTTTTAAGACTCTTTTACATGATTTTGAACTCAGCTCATTTTACATTGTACAAAAAATGTATACTTTTGTGGAAAAATAAAGTTATCTTATCCTAGGGACTGATGGAGACTGATACAAAGTTTACTGACACTCTTGGGGTTAATCTGTTGAAAAATCTCGGTGCCCAAGCGCTGGTCTTTCTGTCTTACATACGCTCAGTCTGTGTGTAGCAGGCTACAGTTTGTTCTCCAATGATACATTGACAAATTGTGCTCTATATCTTAACTAGCCGTGCTGTATGCTGTCTGCCTATGGATTAGTGTTAGAAGGACTGCATTATCCAAATATACCAACTGATAACTAGAACTGTTTTGCAGTACATGTATGAGCTTGTCGTTGGGCAACAACTGTTGTAAATGTAACATTATTGTGAACGAAGTGCTGCCGCTGCAAAGTATAAATTTCTGGATTATCGCTGATAATTATAAGGCTCATGGGCCACAGAATAACCAGCCAGCCTTTTCATCTCCATGCCATTTAATTTACAGGGCGTAGACTTTATTACAGTGTTAACTGGCATCAGTTTGCCCGGTTGACTAATGCTGAAATAAAATTGCACGTTAAATTGATTGGCTCTCACTCACATCGATGATCACAGTACAGCAAATGAAAGTTAAAATCGAAAAATTCCAGGAGTCTTGCCGAGCTGCATTAAAAAAAAAAAAAAAAATTGTTTTGATTTTTCGGTAAACCTCCATTGCTGGAGATTTAATAATGGCACAGAATGATTGTTATATTAACTGAAGATTGCCATTTTCTATACATTATAAAAAAATAAATTATTGTTGTATTATATGGATTATATGGGGGAATGTCCCTTTTGAGGAAACAATAAAAACAGTTCGTCGTTATATCCGGTTTAGTACTATTTTGTCTCATTTTATCTTAGAAACAACACCAACAACAAAAGACAAATCTTGTCTAATTTTACATGGGGAAATGACAAGTCGTTATCTTAAACTTGTTAGCTATCAACAGGAACTTGCAAGACGTAAGGAAACGAACTATCTTAAATGCTCGCTTCTCTGCTGTATGATGTCACAGTCACAATGGGGTTAAACGTGCAGGAGTGAAGCAAGAGCAAGGGAGATAGCTCCAAAATTTCATTCTCCAACTAGATGATAGCTGATTGTGTCCCCTGTGAGCTCAACTTCCAGGCAGCGCGAAACGGATTTGTTTTACAATCTAAGGCGAAGTGGGCTGGATGTAAATATCCATCTTTTCAGGTCATTTTATTGTTATTTCAGAACTAAAACATTCAACTGTTGGCCATGAACGTCTGGGTTTGGAATGAAAATAATGATTTTTAAAAGCATAACTGATCGGACAAGTATTTTAAGCTTCACAATTTGTAATGAAGGAACCGGAAAATTTTTTTAAAAACATCGAATCTGTTTCAAATTTATCTTTTGCTTAGTTTCATAAAAGTATTGTAAATCACACTGCTTAGTCCCAAAAGACTGTTTAACAAATGTTCAAGAGATATTATTATTTTTACAAAGACAACACTCGGCATCTCTATTGGGGCTATAAATTTCAGGATGAAGAGAGATAACTCTGTAATTTACTGTCGGGTAGTGAGGTATTTTCTCGATTATTGCCCCTGCCCCTGGATCCACATATTCCGTAGCCTGAACTGAACGTGGAGACGGCAGAAACTGCCACAGAATCTGATAACAAAACATTGCGTTCTATATACGTCTTTCAACCTCCTGGAGGAGGTT
>JBCEWB010089185.1:0-10679 GCA_039654565.1 Peronia peronii
CTTGTAGTTTTATTTTCAGCATTTTTCTTTCCATTGCTCTCTGTGCTGTTTGAAGTTTTGTGACTATCTGCCTTGATGTTATCCATGTTTGGCAACCATAAGTGATAGTAGGTATATATCAACGTCTATTCCGTTTTTAAGATCAGATGATTTGAAAATTTCCTCTAGTGCAGTTGTAAACACTTTTGGTGATATTGGATCTCCTTGTTGGACTCCTCTTTCTATGTTGAATTTTTCTGTTATATGATTGTCTGTGTGTACTCTCGCTGAGGCATCTTTGTAGTTGTTTTCGAAGAGTTTCACATATGTTTCGTTTCCATTTTATTTTTTCAGAGCACTTATAACTGCAAAATATTCGGTGGTGTCGAAAGCCTTCTCCTAATTGATGTATCCCACGAATAAGGTTAGATTGTATTGTATTCTTGGCATTTCTCAATTTTTTGTCCAAGGGCATGTAGATGGACTGTTGTTGAATAGTCTTTCCTAAATCCTGCTTGCTCCCTTGGCTGATTTTCATCAAGTTGTTTTCCTATTCTGTTTTGTAGTACTCTTGTGAATAGTTTATCTGTGTGATCTAGTAGACTTATGGGTCTGTAGTTTTTGATATCTCTTCTCCTTTTTTGAACGGTATAATGATTTTTGCTTCTTTCCAGCATTCAGGGATTGTTTGGATCTTGAGTATTTCATTGAATGCACTTGTTATATATCTGATGGTTTCTTGACCTCCTGCTAATATCATATCGCTGGTGATCTCGTAGTTTCCAGGTGCCTTTCTTTTTTTCATTTTTCCAAGGGCATGTTTTATCTCTTCTTCAGTAAACCATAGTATTTCTTCTGTATCTTGACTTGAATGTAGCAATGATTCAGGCTGTTCCACGGTTTTAAACCTTATCAATCTAATAATATCATTCACTGTCTACAACAAGGTATCTGTTCTAACTGAGGCCAAGTTAGGAAATGTGTGTAAATTGTTTTTACCAAGGACAAAATGTCGGGACTAGCGAGGATTCAAACCTGAAACTTAGATTCTGAGTCTGCCAACCCAACAGCTAGGTTGTCAACACCAAGATCCTTGGAATGTCCTCTCATGATCATATATCATTGAATGAGACAAGCAAATTGGCCCATACAAGGAACTATTAACAACAGTCAGTAAAGTGCAGCTCAAATTCTATGGGCAATCCACAAGATCCTCAAGGTTGGCAAAGACCATTATACAAGGCGCAATGCAAGGATGAAGAAGAAGTGGCAAGGGAAAACATAAGAAGGACAATGTCCAGGACTACACAGGCCTGGGTAAGACAATAAAAAGAGTGCAAGACCGGAGAGAGTGGCAAAAACTGATTGCCAAATCAACAGAAGTGCCCCAAAGGTCCCAAACTGTTTTGTTGCTGCAAAACTGATTTGCATTACAATATGTTATATTACTAAGGATCAGTCATGACACAAAGATTAATAAAGAATGGTTTTAAATAACATTTTCTTGCTTGACTTTTGCTATCTCAGGGTAGTGCTATAAAGTGGATGTCCACAGCATATCTGTGAACCAAAAAAAAAAGTAAAATAAAAAGTACGCCCCCATTGTTTGTCTGTTATTGGTATCATGTTTCAATCATATAAGAGATTTTCTCTCTATGTTGAACATAAGAAATAAACAAAATATTTCATATTCAATGTTCTACAGACTTGTGAAAAAGAGCAGCCAGCAGCAAGATGATTCTGGAGTTGAACTTGTTGGTGTCAGCTGCAGAGCTATGCATTTCAGGCAGTTGCACTTTGTCCACAGCCTTCCTAGACAATGGCAGAGCAGTCAGTCATACTTGGGAACATTTTTGACTTTTTCTGAAAAAAACATAAACAATGGAAAAACATGTCAGCCTCCCAATATGTTGCTTCATTTTGCTAGATACCAGATCCAGTCCTACTCTATGTGCATATACCATAAAACTATTTTGGTGGGTAACTTAAGGATTCATCAGTATCAGTGCACAAAAAATGTATTATCATTAAAAAAATAAAACAGTAATGAAAATACAATATGTGAGAAAGAATTAAGAACATGATATACTAAACATTTTATGTAGAAAAATTTAGGAGACCAAGTTAGATAAATACCCACACATCTGTGACAGTTAATTTATAAGAAAATGAATTTTATATCTTTGTTTTCAGATTTAAATAAAAGATATCCTAAACATTCAAAATCAATATGGTTCTGTTTTAAATTTTTTTTTAAAAAGCAATTTTGATGGACTAATGCAGTTTGAAAATAATCCATTAGTACTAACATTAATGACAGACTTCCTTCTATGTACAATAGCATGACCAAATTTACTTACTCTGCCAGACAGGTACAAAATCCAGCCAGTGCAAACTTGTTAGGTTCCAATTTGAGCAGCAAGCTATCATTTGTGATGAGATGGGCATCACCTGATGAAGTAAAAGTCAAACCACCTTGTGAGTCTTGGATGAAATTCAAAATGTAATTCAATAAATGAACAAAAATGGATCCTCTATTAAAAGCTCAAGTTAACAGCATATTATTAAATACAAGTTCACTTAACCTCTTCACTGCACTCTTGGCGTACTAGCTACATCATAACATGACTGGGATCAGATGCACTACTGGCACAGGTGTACGTCACCGTAAAACACTGTTTTATGGTAACATATCGTCATTGCAGTTCGCTATCCGTGTATGGAACATTTTTTTGAAAATCCCGGTTTTCAAGGTATTGCACTATACACAAGCTAATGCATCATCTCTATAAATAGCTTACAAAAGAACCAACGAATTTAATGAATATATTCACTTCGCTAAACGCGTATAAAGATGAGAGCGAAATTTTGCTTCGCTGAACGTGCATGACTCGGGTCAGCCAATTCACCGTAAACAGTTCAATTTGAGCGTCTTCAACTGGCCATTTCAATCGTTTAAGGTGAGTTTTACTCTTATTTTATACTCATTTTTATAGCCACGTTAACCATCTTCTCTATGAGAAGCTTCTTTTTATAACTGTTATGCTTTAATCAATTGAAAGATTCAAGTTTTCTCTTTCTTTTTGTGATTGACAACTTGACCACCCCTTGTGTCAATGGCTGTTTGCGTCTTATGTGGATAGCACATCAGTGAAGCACTGATTCACTCTCTGATTGAGAGAGATGCCTGTTTATCGGCGTTACTCAAGAGAAAGTTTAATGTACTCTTCATTTGAAACTAGTTTTTTTTTTTTTGTTTGTTTGTTTTAAAATCTGAAATAGTGCGTTTTTTCTAATTTTTATTTTATCATCATAGCTTTTGACAGGATAAAGCCAATGAATTATAGAAATGGAGTCAAATTATGGTCGTCATTTTATTATTGTCATGATGAAGATGATTTTTGTTATTATTATTATTATAGTTGTTGTTACTATTATTATTATTTTCATATTATGTGTTATGCATAATTATAATATTGTTCCTGTTGGCAGCAGCTGCAGCATCATCACTGTTGTTGCTCTATCATTATTATAGTCACCATCTTTGCCATCTTTGTCATCATCACAACCACCACCATCATCAAAATCGTCATCATCGTCGTAGTTGCTGTCATTATCATTATCATCTTCTTTGTCATCACCATCATCATGAACACCATTTAATTTAGTGTACCCTAAGACCAATAAACTATTTGACAACGCTCTTTAAAATATCTCTCAATATTAACACAGAGATGTGACAGAACAATTACAACTGATGTAATGTTTCTTCTGCCCTTTTCTTTATCCATAATTTCTTGGTTGTATTTTTAAAGCCTATTTTAAGAGGAATACAAAGCCAGTGATAATTAAGTTGTCACCCCATTTTCACTTTTTACAGATTATGAACATGAATTCGAGGAGCTACCAAATTCTGCAGAAAAGTCTGGCTCAGGCGATCCACCTAGATGAGGCTAAATCACCAGCACCCTCAGAATCTTTTCTTCTTGACATCTCATTCTTGTAACCATGGCAGAGTCTGATGGAAAAAAATGTTATTTCACTGATGACTGATGGCCAACCCTGACAGTGTTGTTCTGAATGGAGATAAAATTGACAATCATGATATGATGTATACGGATTTAGGTGGCGGTATTGCAGAGGTATCTGAAGAACCAGGAATTGCTGAAGATGTTGATAACCATGGAGATATTGTGGTAGAATTCGTAGGTGATGATGTAAAGGTAGCTGAAGAACCAGGAATCACGGAAGGAAGGGAGAAGTGCAAAGGAAGAGACAACTGGGCCAAAGCCATCCAGAAGAGGGAGAGAGCCCATGGTAAAATGTACCAAGGACATGTATATGATTCTTCTGGAAAATACTCTTCTGTGATTAAAGCGGCCAGGGAGATTGGGGCGAGGTGATCATGTAAACCTACGAACAATGTGTACAATGACATTGCAGACGACGACAGAAAACGGATTTTCCAGTGTGTGGCAAATGTCGTGGAAGGAAAAATCTGTGTTTGTTACGTCAATGGTAGACAGAGTTCCATGTAAGAGAAGAAAGGTGAAAGAAGCTGACTTTAAGAAAAGCATATCCTTCCAGTATCACTTAAAGGTGAATGGTGAAAGGAAAAAAGTGTTTTGGTTTTTTCCTCTTGACAACAGGTTTAAAAGAGACATGGGTCAGGGACCAATTAAAAAAGCAGGATATGAAGGACGACGATGGAGAGCTTAGAAGAAAATGAATGAAAGTAAAAGATCCGAGTGAAAAGAAGAAGAAGAAGTTAGTGGAATTCCTCACAAGTTTGCCGAAAATAGTGTCCCACAACTGTAGGAAAGACACCTCAAAATTGTATTTGGAGCCACTGTTTGTCAGCATCTCTGCAGTATACAAATTATACACATTTTCATGTGAGGATCCGCTCTCCAAATTTGTGTTTGAGGAACAATATCACAAAATGAATTTGTCCATATTTAAGCCACGTAAAGATCAATGTGATCTTTGTTTTTCTCACCAGGAAGGCATTGTGGAAGATTCTGTGTATGCCCAACACTGAGAAAAGAAGGAACGAGCGCAGAAAGAAAAACAAATGGACAAAGGAACAACCTGTGAAAACGGTTCAAAAATGAAAACGATCACAGTAGATCTACAGAGCGTTCTGATGTGCCCGATGATCAAAGTGTCTGCTTTGTATTATTGCACAAAGTTATGTGTTCACAATTATGCTGTGTTTGATATTGCTTCCAAAGATGTCTGTTGTTACGTGTGGAATGAAAGCGAGGGTGGTCTGAGTGCACATGAATATGCTTCTTGTCTTGTCAATTATCTTAGTGAGTTTGTGAGTGATTATATTGTTTCATTGTGTATTCAGATGGCTGTATTGCCCAAAATTGTAATGTCATTCTTTCCTCTGCATTGTCGTACTTTGCAATGAAGCACAATGTTACTCAAAAAATTTTAGAGAAAGGACATACCCAAATGGAGGTAGATAGCGTCCATAGCTGCATTGAAAAGGAATTAAAAAAATAAACAGATTCAAATCCCTGGGGACTACTTCACCCATATTGAGGCTGCCAGAAAAACACCAAAGCCTTATCGTGTCAAACATCTCAAGTTTGAATTTTTTTAACAATGTGAAAAGCTTGTCTTCTATTTGCCCTGGGAGAGGTGTTGGAGATCCAATTGTGACTGACTTGAGGTGTCTTTTATACAAGCCTTCTGGTCGTATCCAATACAAAATTAACTGTGATGACCAGTGGCAAGATCTTCCCATGAGAAGAAATGATTTGCTCCAGATAGTAACCCATACACCAGTCATGATTGAAAATATCTGAGACCAAATATAAACATTTGCAGGAACTGAAACACATTATCCATGCTGATTATCACCAGTATTATGATTTGTTGCCGCACTGAATTCTGAAATGTTATTTTTTGCATTTTTCTAATCCGTCACAGTCATTCAACCTGTCTATTATGGTCAATAGAATAAAATCCTTGTATTATGTATGTTAATGTGAAACTGGTGACACTGTTTTGAAGTGGACTGTAAGACTTGTCAATTGTTTCAGTAAATCAAGCACAAATGTTTATAATATAATAATACGCCACAATTACGACGATGATGATGATGATTTTACGTTAAACTTTTCTTAAGTACAATACCCCTTTTCTGTTTATCTCCAATTTTGCTGTATTTACAATCACCTTAATTTTTATGTTTATCATGACTTCCTTTTTATCTTTTTTTCATAGGTGTTATTCTCATTTTATTCTCTCAAGTGTAATAAAACACGTTAAATTATCGCATTAATAAACACCCCCTCTGTGTCCTTATTAACACAAATCTTTTTTTTTTCTGAATTTCATGTAGGTCTTTCACGAAATACTTTTACACCATTTCCCCTGATATTTCTCTTACCTGCTTTATTTTATGCTAAGTCAGTAATGTCAAATAAACACAATCATCCTATTTTAGTCCGATTCCCTTTGTTCTTCACAGTTAAGGAAACTGGTTAGAGAAGATAATGGAGGCCATATTTCAATACAACATTCAAATTACAATATTCAAACATTTTAAAAGTTCGTATTGGCTAATGGCACTCTCAACCTTACAACTCTTTCAGTCTTTTGAATTAATCTCAGATGGATTAAAGTAATCCCTGTTTTTCTTTTGATGCTTTTGTTTTCAGTTGCCATTATACTTAACAATAATGTTCCCAGTCTCGCCCATATGCGTGTAACTAACTTGTTGCTAAGGCTTTTTGCTGTGCTTCCAGCGTATGTAGGTTGCAACACGCGTGTATTACACACACAGCTAGGCTAAAGTTTCCTGCTGCGCTTTCCGTGTATGTATGTATGTTGACAGCGATCATATGCGGAAAGCACAAGCGGTTTTCAGTGCTCTTTATGTGTATGGAACAAAAGAAAAGGAATTTATGTTTAAATTCCATTTTTTTTTTTTACTTTCTATCATTAACTCATGTTAGTTATATGAACTGTAAGAATCAAGATGTTTCAACACGGATTAAGTACAAAATACAGTTTTTCTCCATTCTACCTAAATGTTCCAAACGCAGACAGTGAAATGCACTGACGATATGCTGTATGTCAACAGTGCAACTGACCCCAGCCATATTATGATATATGTTATATGTCAACAGAGCTGTGAAGGAGTTTTAATCTCAACAGAAATGAAAAACTGTTATAGTCCACTGGTGATTCTGCCCAATTTTCTTAGCACTGGGGAGGGGGGGGGGGGCGGAGTATGCGTAACAGTGAAGGGGTTGAAAAGTAAATGTAAATTCTTGCTTGAAGTCAATCTCTTTCATTTCTTATGATATTTTTCCTTCATTAAATATCTTTGTATTAATGTCAACCTCATTTGATGTCAACAATTTCTTTTAGGGTCACGAGGGTTAAATTTATAGACTTGACTATGTATAAAAATTATGGTTACAGCTATTTTGGGCAATTTTTCAAAATAAAACTAAAACAAAAAAAAAAAACAGAATATCATTATATGCCTTTGTGCGAGATGACCTTCGCAGCCAGATTTAATTGATTCAGATAAACTGATGGGATCTGATCAACGTGAGAATAATCACTAAATCAACAAGACCAATAAATAAATAAAATGCAGCAACCAATTTACCTTGCTATTCAAGTCTTGTACTGTTGTGCTAGATCCAGTCATCAGTGACCTCATGTAGCTCCAAATTAGACTTTTTATAGGCCTTCTGTATTTGCCCTGACTGATACCAACAGTCTGACGTCTATGATGATGTTTATATATATAGTCATCAACTGAAAAATAAAATAAGTACGGTCTAGATCTAGATCTACATCAAAATTTCATAAATATAAACATTATTCCATTTCATAGTGAATTGTGGATTTGACTCGTGGATTCTGGCATCTGGGGAATGGGAAGGATACGAAGATTGAAACCTGCATTTTTTTCTGTGGCTCAACCGTCCCAAAGCCTTCTTGGATGAGGGCAAATATATTTTGGAGGTTCTATGTGTAGGTTACGCATGCTGAAGAACTTTTGGCAGTGAAAAATCAAATGAAGTTGAAGAATAGAGAGAATGGAGATGCTGCTCTCCCTGGCAAATTTCAAAATTCCAAGTTTTTCCCCACAAAAATTCATCACCCAAAACAGACCCTACCATAAGTCGAAATAACCCTAGATAGACTAGATCTATTTCCTTTGGACTAAGAAATGTCTTTAGGAAGGCTAGACGTCTATAAAATGACTTGAAATGTCCACGAAGAATAACATTCTGAAGCTCCTGCTCAGCAGCCAGAACCACAAATTTCTGGTGTAAAAAATATTAGAGATTGAAAATTCTTGATAACATGGCCTACCTTCATATTCTTCATGAGGTTTGTGAAAATAAATTCATTCCTGGAGACCAGCCTGGACTCCAGGGTTAGAACGTCATTTTCACTCTTTGAGTAGCCTACTCTACTACTCAGATCTGGACGACCGAACAGCCGGCGTTTGGGACATCTAGACTATATAACGAGTCTTGGATCCTTGCAAAGTGTATTGGTGAATGTCCTGTTCTTTTGCACAAACTTCTGGTAGTCAATGACGACCGCACATATATTAAAGTACAAAGTACCAAAAGAATAAAAAGACAGGTTTCGCGATCACACGTCTCTCCTAGACGCATAGCCGTAGGTGAATCCCCTTCAAGGCGGAGCTGCCAGATAAAACTTCTTATTTAAATCCAAACTGTGCTTTTAAAAAAAAAAAAAAAAATCGAAGTTCTAAGGAAAAAGTCGGGGGAAAAAAAGAGAAAAGAAAAAGAAATTTTAACATTCATATGCTTGCCTCACATAAAAAGCTCTAGATCCAATTCATTGGTGTCATTCACGCAAAAACAGCAACAACAACAACAACAAAAACTTGAACTTGCATCATAAACTTTGTCAGATGAAAATACATTTTTTTAATACGTTTGCAGATGCAATGAAGCCTTTGCAAGATTTGTTTGAAAGCGGTGGCTCTGCTTTAATTCTGACAATAGCACCCAGAAGGTTCAACTTCATCCTGTTCATTGCTTTGTCTTAACTGACGAAACAAGGCTAATATATTTAATGTTATAATATATTTTTATAAATGTATTTGATGAACTTACAACAAAACCGTAGGGCTGAGGGGAATGGCAGATCTACTCAGTGTATCGTGCAATCTAAGTTAATTGACCAACAAGAAATGAGTTTACAAAACTGCTCACCGTAGCTGTTTTTTATCATCTTATATGTACTGGTCACTCTATTAATTTCAAAAGAAACTTTGATTATCAGTTACTGATAATTTAAGAATAACCATTAAAAAAAAAAACGATTTTCATGTGGTCTTTATTTGATATCTGATAAGATGAGCTCCATCTTTGTAGCATTTTGTTAGATTTTTTACATTATATTTTTTACATGAAAAAAGAAGCTAAGGAAAAAAAAGCCAAGTCAATTTCTTTAACCAAACAATAATTTTTTTAAAAAGCTAAATTTCGTAAATTATGTTTTAAAAAGGCCAATCTGGCAGCCCTGGTCCAAAGTTTTCCAGCCAAAGAAGTTAGATAAGAATGTAACGCTAACTATATCATGTGACCTGTCCGACGCCGTAAGCCGGCCAGCGTCTCAGCGAGCAAGCCCAGTCAGGACGTGTGCGAGACAGTGCGATATCATGTCTCACCCATGTTATCTTGTTGACGAAGAGACAAGGAAATTCTTTGGACATTTCACAAACTTGTCTTCTTTTTTCTTGACTCTTAGTCCTCAAAACTTTGCTTCAGATTTCATCTAATATATATATATATACTGGGGGAAATATATATATATATATATTTCCCCCAGTAGATTTCGCCAATGAATTACCAATTAGCTACATAAGACATCCGCTATCAAAACTCATGGATATGAATAAAAACAAACACATTGTGGCATGGATCCGGGACTTTTTAACATGTCTGTCGTCCTCAGTACAGCATGTCAAACTCAACCTGGCACCACAGCATTCACGGTTAATATCAACAGCCTTCACAAATAGGCCCACTGGGGCACCTCAAGGCTGCGCGCTCTGTACCATTCACACAAATGACTAAAAATTTTTAATGAACATAGTAATTTTCCTGTCATTAAATTTGCTGATGATACCACCATGTAAGGCTTGACTTCAACAACAGCTGATATTCAGACATATAAATATACTATAGAAAAAATGTGTCAAGTGATGTGACAACCTTTTTTTTTTTCATCTCAAAGCCAAGAAAACAAAAGAACTTATCGTTGCCTTCAGAAAAACTCGCGATTCCCATTCACTCATTGAAATTAAAAATGAATTGTCGAGCAAGTAGATGCATATGGATATTTGTAAGTAACATCAATTCAAAATTGGAGTGGCATGATCACGCTCTCTCTTCAACTCAAGAACAAATAAACATACATAGTAATATGTATTATATTTTTTAGTAAACTAAAATTATCTGATATACTGATATATACCTAGATCAATATAAATATATTTATAAATTTAACATACAGTTTTACAACTTTTTGTATAATACTGGGCGGGGAATAAACGTAGGAAAGACAAACTGAACATAAATCACAAAAGTATCGAGAAAGTCAACAATATAGTTAAGAGGGGGGGGGGGGGGGGGGGGGGGGGGAGGGGGCCTGGAGGGTGTTTTTTTTTTTTTACT
>JBCEWB010089207.1:0-12535 GCA_039654565.1 Peronia peronii
CATCTACACTAGCAGTTTTGACTATGAACCCGAGCCTTCGTGCTAACCAATGGGTCGGAATGCTAATGTGGATTAGGTTTAAGAACGTCGAGAAATCAAAGTATTGTAATAATAATAACAATAAAGCTCAACTCGTTGTTTACGATAACAGTAATAATACAATTCCGTACTATAATAATAATAGACCTAATAAAATATTAATAATAATTTAAAATTCGACATCTATATTTATAATAATAATAATATTGAGGGGGGGGGGGGAGGACTAGGTTTATCGATTTTAAACACTCAAGCGGGCACCGGCAGTTCTGAATACTTTAGACATAATGTTAAATAATAAGTTCTATGCCCACCATATCCAATACCGCAAAAGAATTAAAAACTCACCCTCTACAAGTATGACAAAAGATAGCATTAACACATAATCTGTACTTGTGCAAGACATCAAGGAGAAAATAAGGAGAAATTGTCACGGTATGACATGTTTTTTTTTTTCAACTTTTGGTGAAAACCTCATGTTTGAACGTTTTGTGGTTCTCTTGTCATCGTCAAAAAAAGGCTGAATTTGGCTAAATCCAACGCTGAGCATGCGTGGTTTCTCCCACCATGGCGTAATCGGCGTGACCGCACTATGCGACACTACACTCGGCATGCGTTTGAGCACCTTGCTGCAATGCTCATTTACATAATGTTATCTTCCTAATTATTTCCAATGAATAAGCGGCAAAGCATAACTTTTTTTTTATTGTTTACTCAATCCGAGCTATCGCTATATAAGGACCAAAATTTGAGTACAGAACACTTCAAGACTCGATCACCACTATCCTCAGATTCTCGTCTTGCCATTTTGCTGATCCAGTGCCTAGCTGATCACTTTGACTCTATCAAGATGAACAGTCAGCTCCTCTACTTGCTCCTTTGCTTCATCATCGTTGGAGCCGCTCTCGCCTGTGAGTAGATGGAGACACAGCGACAGAGAGTCTTTCTTTTCTTTCTTTGAAAATATTCATTCATAGATTACCTGTCGGCAATGTACGTGAATCAGATAGTGATTCACAAATCGATGCCTGCAAGGAATCCTGTCCGAATCAAGTGACGTAACCATATCTCTGAAAAGACAAATATATACATATACCAAATTTCCCCTCTCCAGTTCAGAACGATACCATTACTTACAGAACGTTGCAAGAGCTGTGGGAGGTTTTGGTACTAAACGTTTTCTCTTTTTCACTACCGGAGCCGGAGGCAAGACCTCCCTGTGATTACTGCTGAGCAGCAGTACCGGTATGGAGACTGGCATTACATATGTGGTTGTTATGGTTAGTAACAGAATGACCATTAAAGATATCACACACTGATTTTAATTTGTGTTCGTCTTTCTTATTTTATTCATTAATCAGTTCCTGTTATCTCCACTGGATTCTACAGTAAGATTTGTACGGCGACATCTGAGACGGTGCGCAAACATACCTACTTAAATTTCTATGCAGACCAATATTTAATGGGAGATCGTTGTGCTCAGTCCCATTACTTCCCTTTACCAGACAAAAGCGGGATTGAACAAACACTGTAAAGAGGAAAAAAAATCACCTTTACGCCCTTTGCTTGAAACGTGCACCATGAAAAAAATCACCAAAAAAAATTATGATGTAAAGGGAATGTTTTCTTCTTATTGTTATAATTTTATCAGATTGTTTGGCGATCAGTGTTTCGAAAGACAAGCAGTTAAAGGATTTTTTCCTCTTTACACTGCTTGCTCAACGCCCTTCTTGCCTGGCAAAGGGAAGTCATTGGGCAGGTCAAAATGATCGCCCCTTATACGAGTCCCTCTTTTGGGAAGGGCAGATAATCTGCGAAACGATCTCCCATTAGAGATTTAGTGAGATATTCAGATAATTGATATCCTTGTGAATCCCAGAATGTCCACGATAAAGCTCTAATGGACGTTCTCTCCCCAATGGCCTGATACGAGGGATGTTTTTTCCACAAGCCAATTACGCAGTTATCTCGCACACATTAACCTTCAATGACAGACTAGTGTTTCAATTATAAAGTGCATCCGATGGAACACTAAATGAATTCGAAGCAAAGACACAATAAACATAGAACATTTTTAGATAAAAGACCCATTTTTATGAGTTGCAAACTTAAGTAGATATGTATTTAAAACTTAAAACACCAATATACAGATATTAAGACGCAAACAGGTTAGGCAAACGGGTTACTTTTATGTATTTACACAAATAATAAGCTCTTATCAGCAGCGATTCTAAAATAATTTTTGGCAGCCAAGCGAGCCAAATAAAAAACAAAAACAAAACAAACAAACAAGAGTTGAGCAGTACAGAACTTTGGTGTTGTTTTGGGTAGTAGTAATAATCTGTCTTATTAGTCCATTTTTCGGTTGAGGAGTCACTTTTCACTTCCGATAAGCAAAACAATCGCTATCAAAAGTCTTTAAAGTGCGTTAGATATTCACTGAAATTGATTATTATACATAAGCCGCAATTGATTAGAGGTTTGCATCCAGTCACATGTGAGATCTCAGGGAGAGATCAATTAATAAATCCAAATGGCCGCTGTCAAAAGCGAAGACAATTGTTCAAAATTCAAAGTACATTGGCTATTTTCTTCTGATATACGACATATTAACGTTTTATAAGGATACTCTATTCCACTGACAGCCGGCCAAAAACTTTAAACAACGACAACAAACAGAGACAATAATAACAAATACAACAGAGGCAATAGTAACACCAGATCAAACAATGACAGTAGTAACACCAGATCAAACAATGACGACAGTAATAAACATACCAAACAGTTACAATAGTAACAAACACATCAACGTGTGATAATACAAGTAGTGACAAACTGGTGAAAATGACAGGTACGAGATGATACTGGGAGTCGCAGTCTCAATTCTACATATAGGCGGCTCAGATGTATAGATCGCTATTCTGCTGACCTGAGGCAACAGCAGCTTTCGGCAGCATTCTGGCGACCAAGCAGCTTTCTTCAGGAACATCATGGGCATAAAGTGGCGGACTACCTCACTAACGATGAAGTCCTTAACAGAGTCAACATGACAAGCATCAAGACAATACTTATGACCAGACAGCTCAGGTCGGCGGGTCACGTCTCACGTATAGAAGACTCCAGGATGCCGAAAGCCGTCTTCTACTGTGAGCTTCGTCAAGGCAAGCATGACCGCGGGGCTCCTCTGAAACGGTTCGAGGGTCAGCTGAAACGAACTCTCACAGGCTGGCATCGATCACACAGAATGGGAGATCGTTTCGCAGATTGTCTGCCCCTCCCAAAAGAAGGACTCGTGTAAGGGGAGATCATTTTGAATTACTTCCCTTTCCCAGCCAAAGCGGTCGAAAGCAAACATTGTAAAGAGGAAAGAAATCCCTTTACATCTTGTCATTCGAAAGAGTGATCGCCAAAAGATTTGGTAAAATTATAACAATAAGAAGAAAACATTCTCTTTACATCATATGTTTTAAAAAATTTTCCATATTGTATGTCTCAAGTAAAAAACGCAGAAGTGATTTTTTTTTCTCTTTACCTATTTGCCCAATCCCTCTTGTGTCTGGTAAAGGGAAGTAATAGGACTGAGCACAACGATCGCCCATTGGAACAGCTGGCGGAGAAAAAACCGAGGACAACTATCAAATCCGCAGCAGGCAGCTGTGAGGAATCAAGAAAAGCTGCAACTCAAGAAAGCGTCAGCAACGTAAAGAATCTTCCCAAGCAAGCAACAGTCTGCAAGCAACAACCAAGACTGTAAGTGCCCGAACTGCCCCAGAGTCTGCAAGTCCAGAATTGGCTTGCATAGTCACCTGAGAACATGTCCCCTGGGCTCAACTTGAACCCCTTCTCAGTGATCTTCGCAAGCGAAGATATAGCCATCACCATCATCTATCAGTCTATCCATTTGCCTCTTTTTGCCTGTCTGTTTCTGAATTGAGTACAATATGCATATTAAGTTTGCTGCTCGTGAACTCGAGCCTTTTATCTGACAATATCATCTGGTGTTTGTATCATGTCTCTGGTCCAAATTTCTTTTAGTTCTTACTTTGAAATCACTTTTGAGTAAAATGCTAGCCTGTCATTAAACGTTAATATGTTCGAGATAACTGTCATCTCCGCTGTGTAATTGGATTGTGGAAAACACATATAACAGATCATTGGGAAAGAAAACCCATTATGTTGTGGACATGGTGGAATTCACAAGGATATCAATTATCTGAAGATCTCCCAATATCTCTAATTAATTATTGATCTGGCATAAAACTGAATTAGATATGCTTTGCGCACCATTCCAGAAGTCATCGTACAAATCCGACTGTAAAATCTAATGGAGATAACAGAAACTGATTCATGAATGAAATAAGAAAGACGAACACAAATTAACATCAGTATGTGATATCTGTGACTGTCCATAACTACCGCACATGTAATGCCAGTCTCCATACCAGTACTGCTGCTCAGGAAAAATCACAGGGAGTTTTTTCCTGTTCACCTGAATTCACTACTGAAAAAATAGGAACGGCATTGTTAGTACAAAATCTATTACAATTCTTATAATGTCCCATCTCATTATTTCTGTAAGTAATGGTATCGTGCCGAAATGCGGGAGGAGGTAAGGGGCGCCGTGATCGAGGGATTAGACGTCTCTCGATGAAAATGCCCAAATCCTGTCGGGATGAGGGGGAAAGATTAAAACCTGCCTTTTTTCAAGCAAGTATTAGTTTCCTGGCTTCTTGGGTAAGTAAGCTTAATGCTTAATCTTCGTAGACAACGGCGAATATATTTCGGAGGATCCGTGTGTAAATTTATGTTATACACTTTAAAAGAGCCCCCCCCCCCCCCTGCAATAATTAAAAATCGAAGAATAGGCCAGCCAGATTCGTACAACTGGATTCAGAACAATGTGTAATCTCTGCCCGCCCCAATATGCTGTAAATCGCTTGTTGAAAACTTTGAATGAAGAGGTTTTATTGTCGGATGCGTGTTACAGTTTGAGTGTATGTATTCCATGTCTCTTATGTGGCCCGAGGATGATGTTCTTCTAAAAATGACATCATTGTGCATTGGCAGGGGACCAAAGGTTAATGTTACCCTGCCCCACCTCTCCTTCACATACCGGTACATTCAGATTATCCACATCAGGGAAACTCCGTGTTAGGCGTGCAGTCAAATGCGGTGGGAGTAGAGGGAAGCACATTACGTACATGTATTTCTTTCTGGATCTTTTCTGGATATTTCATCACTGCCCTGTACTCGGTTCGTCTCCAATATAATATGTAACCTTAATTTTATTTGAATTGCCCCCGTACACCAAATGCAATATTCTTTCCTAAGTGTGTGTGTGTGTGTCTTGGTATGCGTATGAGTGTCTGTGTGTGTATGTGTAAGCTGTATATTGATGTGCGTATTTGTTTATGGTGTGTGACAGTGACTGTCTAAGTGAGATGAGAAAGAGAGAAAGAGAGCGAGAGTGCATGAGAGCGAGAGAGAGATGAAGAGCTGGGGAAGGGAAAATAAAAAGAATACGGCTTATCATTCCAGTGATTTCTGTCCTAGTTTCTATTCACCGAGCACTTATTACATGTAATTTTGTATTGTGTGTAGTAGTACATGTATAATTAAAATTAGATTTATCGTACACTGGAATTTCTTTTCCGGCGGCTTCAAAATTTACCGAGCAGTTATCGTCCTTGATGAAACTAATACATGTAGGTGTGTGAAAAACAACAACAACCGTGCACACACTTCGCCATGATCCCAAACATAACATTATTCACTAGTTAGAAAAGGAAAAAGGAACAAGATACCATGGAAGTCAAGAATCCAAAATAAAGAACCCACTCTGTTAAACGCGCTTATTCATTTATCAACCTAAAGCAAATGTTTGGAAGTGCAACTTTAGATTTAGATTTTTTTCTCTTCCTATCTCAAATCAACGTGTGTGTGTATGTGTGTGTTTGTGTGTGAGAGAGAGTACATGTGTGTGTATGTGTGTAAGTACGTAAAATGCATTATTTTTTATTTCTATCCGCTTGTGAAAATTTGAAATTTCTACCCACAAAAATTCACAGCAAATAGAAAAGGGAGGGGGGGGGGGGCAACCACTTAAAGCCGAGTTAATTCTGCTTTCTTAGGATTGAAAGGCTTAAAAAAATAATAAATAAATAAAAACGTGCAGTATGTACCAGAACCTAGGCTACTGCACTGATCTTTGTGCTTGATCATGCAAGCAGATTTGGTCAACAAGATGGTACAAGATTGTTGGGTTGTTAGATGCTTCAACAAAGCTACATCAGTTGGCCTCTCTGTAAATATCTATTTATTTCACAAGTAAGTTTACTAATGTTTTTTTTCTGTAGATCTAGACCTAGAGGAAAGATGGGTCAGTGGGTTAGGGCGGGTGTTTGCGTTCTGTGTCAGCATTATGTCAAATTGGCCGAAGAAAAAATCGACGGATTTTGGTTTAAATTGGTGCAATCTGACTTCATGTGCATATCGAGAGCGCGAACCGAACACCCCCCTAATTCACTAACCTTCCAGCTAGAATTCCCGAAGAAGTCCTACGATAAAGCTGAAAATCTTCAAAGACCTTGTGAGCTCCATTAGCTCTGTATATAACTTCGTGTCGAAATCAAGCTTGATACAGTAGATATTATTTTAGACCAGGCTGCTCTACCGTAACTTGACTTACTCTAGTTCCGAAAGATTCAAAGAGTGCTACAGACTGATTAATAAGCTTACATTATTCTTTTCACACTCAGGAGCTACATCTAGATGATCGTTAATTTATGTCCATTATGCTAGACTCACATTCTACAACTCTTCTGCGCGTATAAGCATTCTCAATCATGGCCTGATTAGATGTGTCCTTCTGCTACAACGACAGTGAGGACTCATATCCTGTCCAAATGATAAAGCAAATTTGCAAACTGTTTTGCAAGATTTTCCTCCATCACAGAGGAAAAATATTTACAGAGCGCTATATGCATAGAAATATTGGTTCAGTGACATAAACGTTGAAAAATACAATTCGTTCTTCCTTTTTATAATTTTTATAATAGTACCTTGTTTGTTTTCTAGTAACATATTGACAACTCACTTAATAACTTTGACTTTCTTCTGTTTCTTTTCTTTTGCTTTTGTTTTCAGTCTTTCTTATTTCCTTTTATTCCTTTTTATCTTCTTTCCTTTTCTCTTTTCATTAAAGTTGTACAGGGTGTCTGATTAGTTTAGCACCAGGCCTAATGTGTAAAAAAAACTTCCGTTGGGTTTATCCCTTTGCTTATCAACTGTTGTCATTTTTATCTTTCACAAACTGGTGCTTTTTTATCCTTTATACAACTATTTTTTATTATGTGGAGGGTTTGAGCTTTAAGTTTATTAGGTTGTGTCACTCACAATCAAGAGTCCTACGCCTAAATATCTTACTCATCTGTGTTTCTATTTTTATTTTTATTTTAAACTAAACGCGCTTCCTCCAGGAGTCCAGTGAGGTTCTACCTTAAAGTGGCACAACTTTTCTTTTCTTTTCTTTTTCTCTAAGAAAGTAGGATTATCTCGGCTTTAAGTTTTGTTTTGTTTCGTTTTGTTGTGAGAATTTTTGTGAGTAGAAATTTGAGAATTTGGAGAATTGTTGCCTGTGCTCATTCATTTACTGGAAAGCTCATTAATCTTCAACCATCATTATTTTGCGCTCAGTTATCTATGAGATTAGTCTGAAGATTGAAGAGTGAGCGATTAGGGACGTATATCGGTTCTAGAGCGTGGTTATGGGCAAAAATATATAACGTTTCATTAAACAAAAAACAAACAAACAAAAAATAAAATAATTCGATGCTTGGTTATATGGGGAAATTTATATAATGTTTTCTATCCCCCATTATCTCTAATTAGTAAGCCATAGCAGAACTTTTATTTCTTGTCTACTTTACCCGATCTATCACTCTACAGAACGATACCAAAACCTGAATAAAGAACACTTCAAAATTCGACCACCACTATCCTCAGATTCTCGTTGCCTAGCTGATCACTTTGTTTCTATCAAGATGAACAGCCAGTTCCTCTACTTGCTCGTTTGTTTCATCATCGTCGGAGCCGCTCTCGCCCTCGAGTAGATGGGGACATAACGACGGGGATTCCTTCTTTCTTTCTTCTTTCTGTCTTTCTTTCTTTCCTTTCTTTCTTTCTTTCGTTTCGTTTTTTCTTCTTTCTTTCTCTCTTACTTTCTTCTGCCTTTTTACTTTTCTTTCTCTCTTTCTTGCTCTCATCATTTCGTTCGTTCTTTTTCTTCTTTTTTTTTTGGGGGGGGGGGGGGGGAGGTGGGGAGAACAATTTAGCAACCACTATAGTAGGCTACTTGACCAATTTATTCTTCTGAGAGATGATGTCGGGTATTGGGAGGGGGAGGGGGGATGAGCAAGTGGGGAGGAGATACGCATATGGTTTGATGTTCTCCTACTTTCTGCTCTTTTGAATTGTTTCTTTTTTTTTTTTTTTTATGCAAATGCACTTTCACAATCTAAGACCATTCTCTTTTTACATAAGCAGCAAATACAGATCCGGGATTAGTGACTATGTAATATACGTAAATCTATTTGGTAATATATTTGAAAATAGTCATTCATAGATGAGGTTAAGTCCATAGCAATGTACGTGAATCGGATACAAATCGATAACTGCTAAGAATCTGGTCCAAATCAAGTGATGTAACTATAATCTTGAAAAGACAGAAATATATCAAATTGTGCAGAGTTCTTAGTTGCATCTTTGACTTTGTTTATCAGCATACATAAATAAAACTCTTCAAATGGCTATAGAGATCTCACAAAGTTAGGTAAATTTGACGGTTTTTTTTGTTTTTTTTTTGGTCACATATGTTTTTATTTGTTTTTACTAACCTGTCCAGTAAAGTGTATATAAAAAAAAATCTTGATATCAAGCATGTCAGACGTAAAAGGAAGTTCGTGAAATACACAAGGTTTTCAATATCATAGTTTATGCTGAAACTAAACGAAGGATTATCCGTCCATCCCCCAACCTCCTCCCTGAACTCGTAGCTTTGATAGTGACAACGAGGGCTGGCAGAGTAGGCCTACTCCAAACAATTATAACAGGTCAGTATGGTTGACTGATCTTTGCGTAGCTTAGTTGACTTGAGTTGGGATTTAACGCCAGATCAGCAAGATTACGGCTCTATTGCGCCTAGCACTGTAAGATACGTTCACATGTGAAAAATATTGATCTAAGTAATACCGTATGGGTGCTGAAGGAACAAACTGTCCCTTCAGTACAGAGTTCAAATATTGTCAAACCCAGAAAACCCAGCGTACAAACCTGTCTTTGAATCCAGTTTCGTTGATATGTTCGAGAGATCTCCAGATGTCGCTCCCACCTTTGGTGTCCGATTTCAGCCTTTACTAAGGGGGGCTGGGAGCGGACGGGGTGAGGTGACATTTAATCCATTTTCAAGCGTCCCACCGTGGCGGTTCCAAAGACTACATGTGGTCTTTGACCTAGCAGCGGAAACTAAAAGAGTCCCTCCCTAAGAGGTCTTTGAACGGATGCCTGAAAGCGTGATCTCTGGTCACATGGACTGTCAGTATTTGTTCACAGACGGATCCAGGAGGACAAAGCCGTCGGCATCGGCTCATTCTCTGTTCTGGGGAATACGTGCTATGGTTTCATCACGAAATCCTCAATCTTCACGTCTGAAGCTGAAGCCATTGATATGGCTTTAGACATCATTAGTAGGTCCACACAGCAGAACTTTCTGATCTTTTCACACTCCTTGCCCCTACTCCACGCCCTGAATAACCCACACTTTTAGGTAACTCACCTCCTGCAACGCCTTCAAAGTGTATTCAGTAGCGGCGTGGATTCGCTTTCTGTTAGGTACCGTCACATGGGCAACACAGGAGATGAGGCAGCAGATCCCATAACCAAGGTCGGCCTGATTTTCGATCTCCTGGACTAGGGAGTCCCTCATCTGAATCTCACACCAGTCATCAATGTGTACATCAAATCGCCATGGCAACAGCGATGGAGTCAACAGACGCAAACAAACTTTATTCTATCTGGTCAGACCATGGACTTTGACCAGGATCTGCTCAGCCGCGAAGACGAGACATGGTTCTCAATCGCCTGCGTCTGGGTCACTCTAACCTCACTCACTCTTTTCTCCTCAGAAGAGAAACGCCCCACAATGCCTGCGACCGTCAAGTGACAGTTGCACACATGCATGTATTTTTAGACTGAGCCAACTTCAGAGACCCTTGAGAATCCCATTTCTCGAGTAGCTCTCTGAAGATTTTATCTGGCATAACAAAGCCACAGGACATCCCGAGTTTTTTTAAATGACAGGTTGGCCTGTAAGCCAAACATTTAAGAATATCATCAGAAATTTATAACTTGAAAAGCATGCGGCATCCAGACAGCAAGTCGCATGATTACTTTTACCCATCTTTTGCTAGTTTCGCTGTGCAATCTTTGATTACCCAAATTTATATACACCTTTTGGTAGAAAATTTAAAAAAAAACAGCATCAACGGAACAATAACACAACACTGCCTGTTTAGATGACTGTTCCGAACTAGTCAAAAACCTGATAATAATGACTGTTAATGGACTTGTTCTAAGTCTAGCAGCGGTTTACGCCATGATGGTGAACACATCATATAACAATGACAGACTTTTCTCGCGGTATATGAGCACAGTCTTTCAGTTCTAACGAAGTAGGATTTTCTCGACTTTAAATGCATGCCCAGTATGATCGTGAGAAGTTTTAAATAGAAATTTTGGTGTTTTGTTTTTTTTAAGTTTTCACGGACAGGGACATTTTTTGCTTATCATCCGATTTTTAGTTATTGCCACGGGCTCTTTTGAAATGCGTAACGTGCAACACACGGAGACTAGGTGCAGGATTTCCCTATCCAAGAAGCCAAGATACCCATGCTCATCGGGAACAAAAAAGCAGGTTTCAATCTTGCCCATCATCCCGGTAAGATCTGAATCCTAGAATCTTTCATCTAGAGTCAGATACCCATAAGTTTCTCGGCCATAGTGCCCAACATTTTAGAAGGATTCCATTACTTACAGAAAATGATGGGATGGGGACATTATAAGAGTTGTGGCAGATTTTTGTACTAGCACTTAATCTCCTTTTTTCTTTTTTTCAGTACCGGATCCGGAAGCAAAACCCTGTGACTACTGCTGAGCAGCAGTACCGGTATGGAGCCTGGCATTACATGTGTGGTAGTTATGGTCACTCACAAAATGACCATTAAAGATATCACACATGTTCATTTGTGTTGGTCTTTTTTTTTTTTTATTTCATTCATTAAACAGTTCCTATCGACACTTCTAAATTCTACAGTAAGATATGTACAGCGACTCCTGGGATGGTGCGCAAAATATATTTAATCCAAGTTTATGCCAGATCAATGATTAATTAAAGATATTTTGAGATATTCAGATAATTGATATCCATGTGAATCCCACCATGTCCACATTATAATGGAACCCCCCCCCCCCCCCTCCTTTCCTCCTCCCCGATGATCTGTTATATTATGTTTTCCACGCTCCAATTACGCAATGGAAATGACAGTTACTTTGAATATATTAACGTTTAATGAAGGCTTGTATTTTAATTGCAAAGTGCATTCGATGGAACAACGAAATGAAATTTGAAGCAAATACATAAATACAAACGCCCGAGAGCATTGTTCGATAAAAGACCCATTTTTATGAGCAGCAAACGTAGATATGTACTCAAACACAGACAAGCAGAAAGAGGCAAATTGGCAGATATACAGATACTTTTATACATTTAAACAAATTTGTGACAGCCAAATGTAAAACATATTATAGTTGATCGATACAGAGCTTTAGTGTTGTACTGGGTGGAAATCTGCCTTATTATTCCGTCTTGAAGTTATGAATCAATGTTCACTCCCGACAAACAAGATAACCCCATCAAAAGTCTTTAGAATATCTTAGATATTACTGGAATTAATTATTAAATATGAATGATGGCTGATTAGGTTTTCCATCCAATCCACCGCGTTTGGTCACAGGTGGGATCCAGCTGAGAGATCAACTAATAAATCCAATTAGCTGCTGTCACCAGTTAAGAAGATTGTTCAGATTTCAACGTAAATTGGCTAATTTCTTCTGGCATAGAATATATTAACATTTCTGAGGACTGGTCTAAGCAAAACCTCAGAGATAGAGAATGGTAATAAAACACCAGATAATGAAGAAAGTTGTAAACACATCAAACGGTGGCGAAAGGAACAAAATACACTAAACAGTTGCAACAGTTATAAACACATCAAAGAGTGACAATGTAAGTACTAGCTGCCAGACTAAAATTTAAATGAGGCAGGAGAGAGCAAACAAAGGGATCATGCTGGGTTGGAAGGGAGGGATATCTATCTATCTATCTATCTATCTATCTATCTATCTATCTATCTATCTATCTATCTATCTATCTATCTATCTA